>PXIH01S0030899.1:244-11755 GCA_003024985.2 Euperipatoides rowelli
CTTTTGAAACAGTTTTGATAATTATAATAATTATTGAATTAGATAAAAGTCGATTCTCAATCGACTTTGGAGTGGAACTGCTAATTGAAATTTGTCGACTGAGACGACTTTGGAGTGGGAAGGGTTAATAGATTTAAAAAACTTTAACACCTATGAACAGCAAAATCATCAAAGATTGCCATTGTGTGTTGCCTGTTGGTCTGCTCCTAAACCATTCTCTAATTTAATTCTATTTATATCTGGAATTAAAATGTTGCTGAAATATCGGCTTGTTGTTTACTCATTTGTCCACTGACTTAAAAATATCAAGCATTGTATTTGTCCAGTGATTTATGCAAGTTAAAACTAAAATATTATAGTATAAGGTATTTCAGTTTAAAGAAGACTTTAAAGAACTCAGACAGCCAGACTAATAAATTGGATTTCAGTGATGTCGGCACCTTTATATACAGGGTTGATCTACTGTGGTTAATATTAACAAGTTTATTAAGACAGTATACTGTACTATTTATAGTAATCAACAGAATTTATTTACTGTATTCTATTATTATTTGAAGAAAAAAAAATAAACATTGTTAGTGATAGCTGGAAGGAAGAATTATTGTATTATGATGGGAATATATTAAAAAGAGTAACTTGTTTTCTTTATTTTATCTGAAATAAAGGAAATCTAATTTATTATCTCTGTTTTTGAGTGTATTTCAATATATTGAATAAATTATTCTTTTGTCTTAAAGGAACGGGGAACAATTTATTTTTGTTATAAGTTAAAAATTACAGCAAAGAAAATTAATGTATAAAAGAAGGGTTATGATTACTGAAATTAAAGAGCATTTTAGCAGGAATTTTTAAATTTCAAACGTGAATTCATAAATTCGTAAATATGTGTTGATAGTAAAAAGGCAAAAATAATCATTCGCAAAAAAAACATATACAGTCAAGCACCATTCAAGAAAGTATGAAGACCATGTTATACCTGGAATGACAACCTAAAGAGATAAATGAAGATCGACCCAAATCCACCAAAAGGGTGTATAGAAATAACAAAGGATAAACTCAGGGGGAAAAGAGAAAAAAAGGAGGGAAAGGGGGGAGGGGAGGAGAAAAATCCAAAATATTCTTCAACCAGCAAAATCTTCAAAAAAACAAGACTCGGTCTCACAAAAATCAATGAAGAAATGTCCATCTAAAAAGAAGAGAAAGAGAGGATTTAGAGGGAGCCAATGTAAAGCCATAGAGACAAAACCATAATAAGATAGGCAAACAAAATTACTACAGTTGAACATGATAAAAATTTGCAATTCAAGGGAAAAATCAAGACAAAACACAAGATTGGAAAGCCTTAGGTAATTCAAAAGGAAGGGATAGACAGAAGAAAACCCAAGATAGAAGATTCAAGGGCCAAAATAAACAATAAAAAGGAATCAAATTAGTAGCCTACATGTTTAGTTTATAAATGTTTTACAGTACCTCAATTTTCATTAAATGTCTAGTGATTTGTTGTGTTGTATTGTCATGTGATGTCCTGTACAGACTCTGTGTGACTAGGTGTGAGCCATAGTGTGTTATCCATAAGATGATTGGTATATTGTGTAGCCCATAATATCGGGAGTTGGTTACCCTCGCGGGGCCAGCAGTAACACTGAACGAAACGATTACTGATTTTCTATAATTTAGGTGATTTAAAAAATAATACAATATCCCTATTGATGAACTTGCTAATTTAATAGATAATGAATTCTAATAAACTTCATTTGTTTTTTATAAGACACTTAGAAATTTGAACCTGATAAGCATTTAATCTTATCTTTGCTCTTTTATTTAAAAAAAAAAGTTCAACAATTTATTTAAACATATTGTAGTCACGACTTTCAGTATAAAAAAAAATATAGAAAAGACTTCAAATGTATATAAATAACTATAATCACTAAAAATAATAATAATATCAGTTTAATAACTTCATATTTATAATTGCATTTAATATTAAATAAGATAAGCAAACACTTCATTTTCTAAAATGAAATTTAAAAAATAAATTCCCATTACCAAAAAAATATACAGAACCGGTACCGTATTCTGTTTTTTTTTAATACATTACATATTTCTTATGATTTTAATTAATACAGTATATATTTACAAGAAATTAATTAATGCTGCAATTGTACGGCTGTTCTCTGCTAGAGATATTTCCTGTTCCTCTGTGCTCTAAAATAAAAAAAGATCAATAAATAGAAGGCAAAACTGATTATTTAGGCTAGTCTGGACACTTTTTTTTTTGTTCCAGCATTTAATTGTGAACTCAAGAAGTTCAAACAATATATTTCTAAATATCGCAGAATGCCATCAAAGGGCGCCCCACCAAATAAGTGCTTCACACCTATTTTTTGTCCAAAGTTAAAGTGTGCTATCATCAAACATGTGCACCATCATCTCACTTAATATTTTTGATCCCTGTGAAAAAAATGTAAACTGTAGCCCTACCATGCACCAGTGACCTCCTAGTAAGCTTCAGGAAAGTGTCTCCATGTAACCCATATAGACTAAGTGTGCTGTTTTGAAAAAGTCTTTTAAACAATTCTGATTTTTAGCCAAACAAATGCACCTGGGCAATTTTGCAGTGCATTGTGGTAAATCTAAGTTTCACAAGCATGGTGCCAAATAAGGGAGCTACCCTGTTTTTTTTGTCCCCAAAGAGTGATAAGTGCACTTGCACACTTGATCAGCATTCTATGGTACATAATATTCAAAATATTTCTTTATTTACTTAAAATTTTACAAAAAGTATTTTTGTTTTAGTAATATATCATCAAGTAGATTCCATGTAAAGTTGACATTTTCATTCTATATCTATAATAAACAATTCAATCACTCATTTAAGTACAGTTAGTTATTAATTAGTTTACAAAAAGTTGGGATGGAAGAATTGAGGTAGCTACTGGTTCTAATAAAGCTAGGAAAAAGCTTGTCTGAAGATCTAGTCTTCAAACCGGAAACTTCATACCGAGTTTTAGGTAGAAATTCACTAAATTTTTTGAAAAATGACTTATCAAATTTAACTGTGATAGTCCACCTTCTTTCATTAAGAGATTCTAGACAGAAGGTGGTCAAAGCACTAGAGTAATCCTCATATTCAGATCCCAATGACCACATGTTTCTGAAAATCCTCAATTTCATCAGACTGACCCAAAGTCAAAGATAGAGATCAAACAGGACATCCAAATTCAAGTACTGGTCTAATATATGATTTATATATCAAAGTCATAACTTTGAAAGAAGCATGAACACCTCTAAGTTTATAAATGATAAATAATCGCCGACTAGCTTTATTAATAATATAATCAATGTGAATCTGTCATTTAAAGCCATCCTCTATAATAAGGCCCAACATCTTACAATGATTAACAATATCAATATCATTATCCAAATTAAAATTGAAAAAATTTAAAGCTGATAGCTGCTTTTTGATATTTAAAAACAGTGGTAATGAATTTTTAAATATTCCAAAATGTTCTCTAGAGTTTTAGCATTGCAATTTAGATTCTGTGTGTATTCTTTATTTACTAATAATATGTAATCACCCAATTCTTTATTAAATATTATCCAATCTCCCATTACAAACTCATCACACAAGAACATTTTAAAGAAGAATGTACATTTATATATCATATTATATTAATAAACATTGTATTTTAATGCTGGATGGAATATGATATGCTTTGAAACAGTGTAATGTTGATCATAGACATATTCTCTATCTATTGTAAATTAATGCAAGAATGATCAGAAAAATGTTATAATTTCACAAAAAAAATAAGATTTTATTAATAACTCATATGTAATGAATATATAGTTAGTTCATCTTCAAGACAGAATATTGTGTGATTCTTGTATATGTTTTAAAATTGTCATTAACACACAATCAACAATTTTTCTTGATTTGATGAATTGATCGAAAAACTTTAAGTTGTCTATATTTGTAAAATTAAAGTCCCCTTATTATTTTTCTGATTATATATTTTAATTAAAATTTTTGATAGTTTTTGGTTGATTATTAGGTCCATAAAAAGTAATGACTGATTTCCATTAATATATGTTTTCATAATTCTTCTTCTGGGAGACATATAAAATAGAGTTGGTTCCGAAATGAAAGTACCTTTTTAATTACCGGTATTAACATAGCTCCTTGTAACGAGATGTTTCTGTAGTTAATTATAAAATAACCATTCTCAATTTAGTTAAGACCAATCTTGGATAATTTCTTAAGTTTTGTCTTCTGAAAGATGCATATGGTGTGATTATATTTTTAATACTGTATATTTTAAAATAGATTGTCTTTTGGAATAGGAGTTAGGCAGTTTAAAGATATTTTTTTTATCTCATTCATCATTAAGTTTCACTTTTAAAATAATTCAATATTTTTGTCAAAAAATTAATCTTTGTTTTGATTAATTTTTATTTCTTCATTGTTGAAGTCTATTTTTAGGATTTTGTATTTTTTTCTACTATTATTTCTTTGTTTATTTTTCTAAGTGGGGAACTTTGATTCATTTTGGGATTGTCAACTATTGGAATATATTTACTCAATCCTCTATTTTGTTTTTTTGTTTGCACCATTTAAAGATTGATTGGTTTCCAACATTTTTTGAAAGTCATTATCTGTTTTTCTAATCTTTTGATTCTGAATTATTATCATCCCTTATTATCTGATGTTTTGATTCGGAGTGTGTCTAGAAAAGGAATCAGATCCCATTTTAGTTTTGGTAGGCTCTGTAATAAAGATAGGCTGACCTAAGGAAAGTCTAGTTCCATAATTAATTATACTATCTAACTGAAGCTTTTATCAATATTTCTTCTATAATAATACAGTTCTTAAACCATTAACAAACATAATCATTTAAATATACCTTCCATATTATATTGATAAATCATTTACATGAATCAGATGTAGACTAGCATAGGTTTTAATAGTTATCCTTGTTGTCATACATTTTCCAATTAGTGCAGCTGCCTGAGTATTTTTGCAGAATTGTGCATTTTTTGACAAAGTGTATGAAATGTTTACCATAGCTAGTATATAACATAATGTTTATATTTAGATGTGGAGGGAAATTTTATTTGACCTCTGTGGTTAGCTAGAGGTCGTTGTTGTAGGGGCACTTCAACAAAAATTAGAAAATATTCAGTCAAAAAATGCTCTAATTCGATGGTGCATCATTCTGCTCAGGTCTATGACTTCACATACTACCCAGAATTCATTCCTGAACATATCCCCATCAAAACATTAAAGAAGCAATTGTATCTGCCATCTTGAATTTTTCAAAATTACCCAAAATGTATCCGAAATCATCCAAAAGCATTCTGGGTACTAGGATACGATGATTTCTGAAGTTTCCCTTCGACAAATTCAGAAATGATGTCAAAATCTGACTTTCCTCCACATCAAATTTTAAATATAACGGTTCATACTACCTGTGGTAGAAATTTCATACTTTTATCATAAAGTGAACAATTGTTCTGGTTAACAGCTGTACTAAATGTATTTATTTATTTAACCCATTAAATTTTTATAACTCTTTACTTAAATATTTTTTTTTTTAAAAAAAGTGTATTTCATGACAATAATAGAAGTATAATAAAAATCAGTAGCCCATATACACACTAATTAATTCATTAACACAGTGTCATACAATTTTTTTCAGATCTCTTCTTATTAGCATGTTGAAAAAGATTTGATAAAATATTTAAAAAAAATCAACAATAATGGAGGCAGTATATTTTGTAATTTATATAATGATAAAAGTTAGACTAAGATGGGAAATAAGTTTACATTCATTTAGGCTAAATTAATTTATTTGCAACTACTGCCATTTATTACTTTGTTTTGTAAGTTATAAATGTTTAAGTAATAATAATGTTGTAATTTTATTAGTACGTATTACATGTAAATTGTGATTAATGGAGAGAAATAAATATTTATATTGTATTTTTATTATTTTTAATGTTTAGACAGGCCTTGGTAAAGCATAATTTTATTTGATATAAAAAGAATTTGTGTTTAAGAAAAGAATAGATAAATATTATTTGTAATTAGTTATTTTTAAATACAAGGTCCGTTTTTTTTTATTTTTTATAAAGCTCTTGAAATGTCAGGTGACATAATGTATGCATGTAAACATAAAGAGGGAACCAATAAGGAGTGAAAGGTGTTAGAAAAATTAGCCTATCCTGTCAGGATGATCTAAGGATTTTTTTTTTGAACTGTTGGAAAAGTGTGCATGTTCCAGAAAGCAGCTAAAAATTAAGATCCAAAAAATAAACAGTCCAAAATTAAATTTACAGTACGAAGCCATAAGTAAAATTGAGAATATTATTTTCTAATTATATTTACATAGGAGCAGCAGCAGCACATTATAACATTTTTTCAAAATAGAAAGAAGTAAAGTGCAAAGCTTATTTCATGTGAAGTAATTGTTAGAAGGTCAAATAATTTTCCAGCCAAGACCAATAAGAAGTTAGAGAGAAAGCCTGTCATTTCCACTAACATTTATATTTATTTCGCATGTAAGCTTTGAAATGATTTCAGTATTTTATTAGTCTTGGGAGGAAGCAAAGTTGCACCACCAATTGAATTTCAGAGTATATTCCAGAAGTTAGTTCCATGAGAAGCTCAAGAGTAGTTTATTCAAGATGAACATCCATGGAAGTTTTTTACATTTATAGCTGATAAGATTTTGTTTCTACTATTATTGTTGAAGTTTCCTGTATTTCTAATCATTTGAATCAAGTACTTCAAGGAGGAGTTTATGGATGAGCAACTATAGAATAAAATACTCTATTTAATTATTTATACTATTCAAGGAATATGTTTGATTGTCATTTAATTGTTATACATACAATTGAAGTACGCAGAGTAATATTTATACGATATCTCCTGCTTAATCAATTTTAAAAAAGTATAAAGAGTATTGGGCATTAAGTTCATCATATATTTAACATTGTTTATTAGTACATCTATTATTCTCTATCAAGATTACACTGCTATTAATCATTTAATATTCTTGCACTGAAAAACACACACATTGTTATTTCATAGTACTCAGTTCATTTATCCAATCAACACCTATCATAATCTAGCCATTCCACTAATCATCAGGGAAGAGCGATCTAACAGTTTTGTATAGTAATAGCTTGAAAAGTCGAATTTTGTAAAGTCACAATAGATTTTAATTCCCGTGTTTTTATTGTGAAACATATTTAAAATATTTTATTTATATAATTTGGAGTTGTGTGTGATTTTAGTTTTAGTATTTTTTTTATTTTATTGTGGGGAAAGTCTATATTGCACCCTGAATTAGGAAAAAGACAGTGTCACATTCAGTGCTACATTAGTTTACATATTATTATTTTTGTTTATTTGTTTTGTTTGATTTAGAACACCAGGTGGTGCTCATTGTTATAGTAAATTTTTTATATATAATTCCTGTGAAGCTCATTCAACAAAGAGATAGTTTTAGGTTTGCTATTATAATATTTTCCTATAATATTAGTCATTCAAAATTTATAAATACTATAACTTTGAATTGTTATGTGATCAAAGTTTGAAAGTGAAAAATCTTCAAGCAGGTGCGAGAAATGAAATTCCTGACATGTCTGAATAATACCAAGGTACAGTAATGATAAGTGTGTCTCAGTAGAGATATAGATATCAGCTGTTACAGTGTATGCAATTCTAAAAGAAGTATTGATTATCATTTTGTTGATGGTGATAAGAATAAATAAATAAAACATCTGGTCGAAATAATAAGAGAAATTATTTATAGTAATATGGAAAACAATTATAATGCCTTTTATTTTTCAGAGCAGGGCATATCAAGGGGGAGGGATATTAATAATTAGATTTATTATTAGTGCATTAAACAAATAAATTTATTTTAACCAAAAAAAATTATGAAATGTATTAAATACTGTATTAGTAGATTTAAAAAATTAAAATATATTGATCCTTGTGGTTATAATGGATTCCACAATGTTGTAAATCATTGATATATAATACAGCATTATAAAATCCAAAACCAAGTATCTGGGTATTTGTAATTTGTAAACCTTTTCCAAATACAGGCTACCTGGATATTTTGTAAAATTGCATATTTTTATATACTGTGTATAATTCCACTAAACATTCAGAATTGTTATTAGATTTAAAAAAATCGCTGACAAAAATATTTTATTTCTAAAGTGGGTAAATATTTCTTTAATATATATTTTTTTTATTATTATTGTTAAAATAAATGAATGCAATTCATCTTATGGTCTTATATCTACATTTAAATGTTTTTTTAGCATATAATCCAACAAAACTTTAATTATTATTATTATCATCATCATCATCATCATCATGACGATGATGTTGTTGTTGTTGCTGATGATGGTGATGATATATGATTATTATTATTATTATTATTTCTTCTTTTATTTCTGAAATTTCATTAGATTCAAATTTTTAAAAGAAAAGGTGGTGCACAGGAGTTAAAAAGATGACCTTAATATATTTTTTTAATATTATTTACAGTATATATTTCTTGAAAGCTCAAAAAATTTTCATATGTTTTTCTCAAGATAAGAAACATATACTTACAATGGAGAATTTAAATGTTTTGAACTGGATCAAAACTATTTTTAAGAAATTTTGAAGTGTGGTAAAAATAATTAAAACCTAATAAATCATAAAAAGCATTATCATTTTTCCAAGACGAAAAAAAAATTTGAATAGGTAATTAAAAAAAAAAAAAATTCCATATATACATTTTAGTGAGGAGTTAAACATTACCTATATACTTTTATATTGTTTTTACTTTTTTAACATTTTTTTTTTAAAAAATTGCAGTTAAAGTACCGTATATCATTTTGACTTACATAGTTTTTTTTTTTTTGCTTTTGCTTGTGAAAGCAATGATGAATATAATATAAAAATATATCAAAGTACCGTATCATGAGAAAGATGTGGATATAAGTAGTTATCAGTGGGTGTGTGTAAAAGTGTTCAAGTTTGTGGAGGCATTATAAAATTATTATAAATATTTAGTTTTATTAATATTTGAATTCTGATAATATTAGATATACAGTAGATATCAAATAATATATTTTCCATGATAGATATATGAGTAAATTATTGTTGTTTAATCTTTACAGTTTGAAGCACAATAATCTTGAGCTTTTACACTTTTCAGCTCAATATTTTTTATGTTGTATATTTGAGTTATCCTTTGGGAACACAGATGGTTAACAATTTAATGTGCAAATTCCTGTATACTGTGTATTTAAAAATATAGAGTTGTTTAAGGCAACCATAAAAGTCATTTGCCACTCCCTCATTAAAAGATAAATTGTGTTCTCCGAATTTTTCTGGTATCGTGAGGAAAGGACTACAAAGAAGTTAACTCAGTCACTTTTATGAATTTTATTGCATTTGGACCTCTAAAATTTAAGATTTTAATAAGGAGCATATATGTGATGATAATCAACTCCAAGGTTGATGAAAACATTGTTAGTTCCTGTACATGCCAATTATCCAAATCTCAACGATTAGAAGCTGTCTAACATTGACATGGATTAAAGATATTTGTATTGAGTAAAATATGCATGAAGTTTATCTTTTTATTTTGACACTCTCACAAAAATAGTCCATGTCTTTCCCCTGTCTATCTGCTTATTATGGGTGGAGAAGGAGGCATGAGAATTTTCTTAAATATAATCTGATTGAAGGTTATTTGAATTTAATTACAGTAAAATTTTGTTATCCGGCACATAATCAACTGGAATGTTTTATTTAACTGTATTTAAAACAATTAAAAAAATAATAAACTTATGATGAAAGTGTATTTGAAAACCTCAATAAATGAAAAATGTTAATACATTTCAATGTAGAGTAAAACCCATTACATGCAATGCATTCCTGCAAATGAAAACATCAGAAAATAAATATAATAAAGACACCAAAAATTAAACTATTGTGCAGATATGTATAGACTTTTATTCTTCATATTTTTCTAAAAAAATAACTTTAAACTCTGCTTTCAGAAATAAAAATGCAGAAAATTATTAGAAATTATTTTTCCTTACTATTTGGTCACTATATCTATCAAAAATTAGGTTTACATCTTATAATTGAAAAAATGTTACACCCTATAAACTTTGAAAAATATGATTAATTTTACACCAAATTTACAAGGATTGCTGGGGTGGACTTAAGTTACTTAACCCAGAAGGTGGGAGGTGCAAGTTTTATGGATTGTATTCAGATGATATTTACATATAAAAATATCACAGAATCCAAAGATAAGACAATTCCTAAGAAAAAAATGTTAAAAGTTTATGCTAAAATAATTTAGTCACTGACAAAACTACTGAGCCAGGTTTCAGAAAATGAAAGTATGTACAATACATCAAAAGTTTAAAAAAAAAAAGTCAGGATAGTCGTAACTAGGTTATGCCAACTGACTAATCTGGCCAAGACATACTGTATATACCGGAAGTTGGGTTTGGTTAGTTCCAAGTTCGACTCCAGGTAGTAAAAAAAAAAAAAAGTTTAAAATAACATAAAAATAAAATTTAGCATAATCATTACATTTTATTTTTATTGTGATGTTGCTTCATTACATAATCAACTTGTAATTTATTTTCTAGGAAATTGCTGTGGGGATTCTTGGTAATATGGCTTGCAATCCTGTTATTTGTGAATTGATGTCAAAAAATGAAAAACTTATGTAAGTTCATTATTTTATTTAAATACATGTCTGAAGGGTAAAAAAAAAAATATATCAAACCATACAAATCAACTGTATTCTGTATATAGATTTTTTTTATCAAATGTTTTCTGCACTAGTTATACAAAATAATTATATTCTATCCAGTTGTAAGAAAGCGTTCATCAATAGACTTGGTCTACCCATTCCTTTTTTTATCTAATGATACTCGATTGGATTAAGAAAATACACAGTCATAATTATAACTTAATGAAAAAGAGATTATGGTACCATTGCAATATGAAAGAGGCGATGTAATGTGTAGCCTATTTTGAGACACAATGTAAGTGTACCAAACTAAAAAAAATAGCCTTATTTATCCACCTCCTAACTTCTAAATGATGTAAATTTTTGTCCTAAATCTCTGCTGGACCTACTGTCCCCTGCTTTGAAATTCACCCACTGTCTTAAAACAAAAATTATTTTACTAAATTTAAATATAGGCTACTAGTTGGTACCTACTATACTCAATATTTGCATAAGTAGCATAGTGGATATCTTTAAATATATTACTTCAGCTATATATAAGTTGAGGAGCAAGCTCACATAGTGATCACAAGTTATTGAATTTTACATCATTTATATATTTTTAACTGATCCATGTTTTATTTTAAAATAATATTTTCAAACTGTTAGTCTTTTGATCGGTATTTTTTTTTAAATTTTACTCTGCCGTTTTCATGAGTTCAAAGATGCAATACATGAATAA
>PXIH01S0030924.1:5292-12792 GCA_003024985.2 Euperipatoides rowelli
TGAAAGTGATGAAAGAGTTCTCTTCGAAGTCTGGTTTTCTCTAGAGTATTTTGACACACACGAGAGTATTTACCTTCGGAGTACAATTCTTTGATAAGAAAAATTATCCTAGTGTGTGCTAGGCTTAATATACAGTATATAAAGTTTTATTGTGCGTATGTCGAATAGCGAAAGATATAATAATTGAAAAAAAAATGATCTGAGCATTTTACAAGAACATTTGTGCTGCATCTGCTAAAATCTCATAACTTTTAACATTTACAAATTAATTATTAATATCCAGAAAGAAAAAAAACAAACATTACAAATTAATTTCAAAAAATATTAACTTAGATGAAGTAGTAGAATGCTTTTCTTCAAGTCGTAGCAAGATGATTTACTGTTAGTTGAGCATTTTTCTGTAAAGTTAATTAAATTTAAAGTACTAATAAAATTTTGATTAAGATGCTTTAATTATAGCACCATTTTCTGTCCATTCATTGTGCAATTTTTATACAGTATTTGTTTTTATACAGCATATGGGCCTACTATTTTGTGCAGTCTATGTGTATTTGCACTGTATATATTCAGTGCAAATACACATAATTTGTGTTTATGACAGGGACAACTCCAGCCTAGATTTTTAGGCTGGTGGCGTCCCTTTCATTAACACAAATCAAAGCAGACACCTGACTGATTACATCATCTATTACATCATCATAAACACAAATCAAAGCAGACACTAGACTGATTACATCATCTTAAACACAAATCAAAGCAACACTAGACTGATTACATCATCTATTACATCATTATAAACAAAAGTCAAAGCAGAGATCAAACGGATTACATCATTACATCATCTTAAACACAAATCAAAATCGATACTAGACTGATTACATCATCTATTACAGCATCATAAACACAAATCAAAGTAGACACCAGACTGATTACATCATCTTAAAACAAATCAAAGCGGACACCAGACTGATTACATCATCTATTACATCATCATAAACACATATCAAAGCAGACACCAGACTGGTTACATCATCTTAAACACAAATCAAAGCNTATCAAAGCAGACACCAGACTGGTTACATCATCTTAAACACAAATCAAAGCGACACCAGACTGATTACATCATCTATTACATCATCATAAACACAAATCAAAGCAGACACTAGACTGATTACATCATCTTAAACACAAATCAAAGCGACACTAGACTGATTACATCATCTATTACATCATTATAAACAAAAATCAAAGCAGACACCAAACGGATTACATCATTGCATCATCATAAACAAAAATCAAAGTAGACACCAGACTGATTACATCATCTGTTACATCATCTTAAAACAAATCAAAGCGGACACCAGACTGATTACATCATCTATTACATCATCATAAGCACATATCAAAGCAGACACCAGACTGGTTACATCATCTTAAACACAAATCAAAGTGGACACTAGACATTACATCATCTATTACATCATCATAAACAAAATTTAATGCAGACACCAGACTGATTACATCATCTTAAACACAAATCAAATCGAACACTAGACTTATTACATCATCTATAACATCATCTTAAACCAAATCAAATTAAACACCTAGTGTGATTTCTAATTAAGATGATGTAATAGATCATATGTTCTTTTTTCTCTAACATTGTATAAACTTAGATTAGAAGATTTGATGAATTAAACATACATTTTTTTGGCCAAATAAAACTAAATGATGAAGTGGAAAATAGCATTGATAACATATTTTAGTGTTTTCATGTGATTAAATACAGTAATAATGTAAATAATTAATAGTAATAGTTACTAAAAGTTGTAAGACTAACAGTTATACTCATATAAAACAATAGAGTACATGCTTCGAAAAGTGAAAATAAAGGTAGTACTTCACTTTAAGTACTTTAATGCAAGGCGTCCCTGTATAACACAAAGTAAAATCAAATAACCCAATTACATCAACATTTTCCCATTAACAGTTTTCAATAATATCTCTCTCAGGTTTTTTTTTTTTTTTTTACTAATTAGGCTTAATCTAGTTATTACTAGGATATGGCCTCTAGCTTTCCTTTTCTACTTGGTCACCACTTCTGGTGCAGATAATAAAGGAACGTCCATAAGCTGATTTTGTATTTGGTCATTTTGTCGACAAATGCTTTCTTAATCTGCCCTCTGTTTCTTTTTACTTACTGTCCATTACTTTGCTTTCAATGTACTATTTAAGCCTACAATGCCTTTAACAGTCACTCCTAGCTCTCAGATCTTTTTTTTTTTCTGAATCATTACCTTCTCACCAGAGTTCAGAAGGGATGGATCTCAAACACTGGTTTCATACAACTACTCTTTCATTTTTGTCCTTCTCGTAATTTTTTTTTTTTTACAATTTTATTTGAGGTTTTTGAAGGTCTTACATATTGGTAGCTTTGTTCTCATTCATCACCTAGAATCAACTGAGCTGGAGATACTCCAGTATTATTAAACATTATGTTATGAACTTATAATACTCCATCAAGTAGATGAATATTTCCTGTACTCCTTCATGTGACTTTCAAAGTGTGTTCTTTACATCGAATACATTTTTTTCCTACTACCCCAGTTAATTGTAAATAGTTTAGACTTCATCTGTTTATCACTAAATTCTAAAATTTTGAATGACATGTTATCTGAGGCAAGCACTTCAGGTACCTCCAATCAAACATAAATGGACTTCAGCATCAAGATAACCTGTTCAGCCTTTTTGATCCAGAGGAAAAATAATTGGTCACCACCAAAAATTCCACCAACCCAAGATGGAGAATGTATATGGTCATTTTCTTCCATAGCCTATCGTGAAATGTGTAATTAATCATTGTTTTCTTGTGGTTTGACTTGCTAAATTCTCAACTTACAGGCATTTGATACCATGGACTCTAATTCTGTTTACATTTCTGGCCAATACAGGGGTTCTCTGGCACATTTTTTCCACCATTATTTGTCTCTCGTATGCCCAATTCATACTTCCAAAGATACTTTGGTACCATCGGTGTATCATCCAGAGAAAAATGAGGTCTTGTTTTACTGACTTGTCTCTCAAATTCTAATCCTGCTGAGTTTCTAGTGGGAATTGTTTCTTGTTTGCAGGAAAACCTTGATAATTCTTGTGTAACTCTTCCAGCATTTTGATTTTTTCATAACTTCAACAAATTTGTGTTTCCTCTCATGTCCACTATATGTATGTATTATGTCTTCAAGCTCTGCATTAGCCTTGACATGGCTACTTACTGAAGTGTGTATTCTGTATAAATGTATTTGCATGATTTACATTATAAGTTCATAAGCATTCACTGAAGTCTTGCCAACACTTTGTATGGGTCCTTCTTAAAAATTGCCTCCAATGGTTTATGAAGCAGACATCTACATGTGAATTAATTTACCTTACCACCAGAAAATCAATGGCCTGTAATTCCAATTTTACTTGAGCATTCTTTTTCTCTGTGTCTGTCAGTCTCCTTGAGGCATAAGAGATGGTGTGGTGACCATTCTGCATCAAGTATGCAACCAGTCAGTGCTAGGATGAATAGGCCTACACATGCAGCAGTTGGTTTCCTGAATGCTGTAAAATAATGCCAGAAAATTGGAGCACTGGCCATTTTTTTTTACAATTTCTACTACCTTGTCATATACTATCAACCACTTCCACTCAGTAGCTTATCTGGTCAGATGGCTCAAGGAAAATGTCATCTTGGAGAGACTGGTTATATAGTTACATAAATATTTCCATATGCCCAGTAACTTTAAAATTTCTCCTTTATCACAGGGGTCTTCATTTCAGTAATGGTCCTCATGTAATCTGGATTATTATTTTTTTTTAAAACTATTCATAGTTGTTGAATCACAATAAAACTACTTAACCCATATAACATTGGCCGACCTAGATAATCTATACAAGTCCAATGATGAACATCCTTTTATAATATTGTTTGTGCCTTATAGGCTAATAAATAAAAGAAATTAATAATTTGGCATCTTTTATTTTGAACCATATTACTCTTCTTTCTTTTACTTATTACCTATTTACCGCCCTCTTCCTTCTGTTTTTTTTATTTAATTACTTTTTTTTTTCTTGGTCTTTAATATTGTTGTCTCGGGATTTTTACATAACCACTTATTAGTTTTGCCATTATAAAAAGCATCTGCATTCTATTAAATATATAGCCATTATAATATAGCATAAGTATTTATTATATAGATTGCCATTATAATGAAGCATATTCATTTTATTATATAGATTAGACATTATAAAAAACATAGACATTTTATTATACAGATTTCTATTATAATAAAGCATAATGCTTTTTATTATATAGATTGTCATTATAATATAGCATATGTATTTTGCTATATAGATTACCACTATAATGAAGCATATGCATTTTATTATATAGAATGTCACTATAAAAATCATATTTTATTAAATAGATTGCTATTAGCATATGCATTTTATTATATGGATTGTAATTGGAATAAAGCATATCATTTGATTATATAGATTGCCAATATAAAAACAGGCATGTTATTATTCAAATTGCCATTATAATAAAATACATGCATTTTATTGTATAGATTGCCATTATAATAAATTATACCTTTATATTAAAGCATAAGCATTTTATTATATATATTGCCATTATAATGAAGCATATGCATTTTATTATATAGGTTGCCATTATAATGAAGATATTTTATTTTATAGATTGCCATTATAATGAAGATATGCATTTTATTATATACAATAAATTACCATTATAATATAGCATATATATTTTATTGTATAGATTACCATTATAATGAAGCATACACATTTTATTACAGTATATAGATTGCCATTATAAAAAAACATAAGCACTTAATAATGCATCATTTTAAAATATTCTAAATGTGTGTGTTGAATTATAATTCAATAGCAGCAAATTTTGGCATTTATAGCCTATATTTAATAAAAATAAATAAAAAATTTAAATGCCACATCTCAGTCATCTATATACACATCTATGTTTTGTTTTGTTTTTTTTTCTTAAAATATTGTTATATATTCTAATGTATGAAGAATGTTTTCTGTAAGTTCTGGTCATCGTTCATTAAATACCAGACTCGATATGTCATCTACACATCATTGAAAAGTTATTTGAAATAATTTATAAAACTCTAAAAATAGTACATCCTAACATTACTATTAATATTTCAAAATCTGACAAGTCTGTTATTATTTCTGCCAGTCAATAATAATAAAAATTGATTTCATCTTATCCAAGCAGATGAAATTACGAAAAGGAATGTTAAATATTATTATTATTGCATAGTGATGTCATTTTCCAAAATGGATGACCTTTGTTAATATTTTATCAAATGCTTTTTTATTATATAATTCCATGTTTGTTTTTTTCCTTCTGTAAATAATTATAGCTAGCAAATTAGAATATCAGTCAGTGTTTGTTATTGGTACTGGCGCTCGGGGGAGGGGAGAGCATGAGATTTCATTTGTTAGAAGAAAAAAAAAACAGTATACTATATTTAAAAAGTCTTTAATGATAAGATGTAAATTTTCTTAATATTCATTGTAACACGAATCCATAAGTGATTTTATACATGTTTGCATTTATAATAAATTAACCGTGAGTCATTGCTTGTTTTTCTCTAAATGTTTTGATTAAATTTGTTTTGCGACCTTTTTTTTTAGTATTACTGCACACAGTTTAGTTTTGTGTTTCTATGATTTGAAACAATATAAGGGGACTAGGGGAGCACATTTTTTTTCAGTTCATTTATTATTTCTGTAGTGCTTTTTGTTTTAATGTGCTTATGTTTTCTTTTTTGTCCATCCATCCTTCCATGCACAATAAAACTCTTAATCCTTATAACAGTGGCGGTTTACCTCCTAGGCCAACAAGCCATGGCCTAGGGCCTGGAATTAAAAGGGCCAGAATGGCCCCCCTCTCCCCCCCTTCCTCTTCCCCTTTAAAGAGATGTCCCATTTTTCCCCTTTTTGTTTTGAATTTTACCCTACTGTAGGCCTATTCTGAACTGGTCTAGGGCCCAAAATTATGTTGCCCCCCCCCCCCAACTGCATTAGAAAATAGAGCACCAAACTTTCTGCTTTAAGTTCATTTCTAGACATCCTAAAAATGGTATGACTTGAACTTTTGGTTTGTCTGTCTGTCTTTCATTTGCACACAAAATAATTTTTGATCTTTAGAAACTAGAGACTAGTTTACATTGAATTTAAAATAACCTAGATTCTACAGCTTTTCTTTTGTCTCCAAAATTTGTTATGGCTTTTCTATATCAGGTGAGACCAAGTGTTTTTCTCATAATCAAAAAAAGAATTCTGATAAATTGATCTGAATAGGAAGCCAAATTACTGCAAGATTTGAAAATATACACACCAAGAAAATAGGGAAAACTTATTTTTTTTTTTAACTTTTAATTAATGCAAACATTATTGATTATGTTATTAAGTAATTCAGGTGAAATTTGATTTAAACTTGAATTATAATTATAATATTAGCTGATAAAGACACGAGAAGTGGATATCCAGGGTTCTCCAGATTACAGCTTGTCAAAGTTAGCAGTGTCTATTTTTTATCTTTAAAAAAGGGCAACAATGATACAAGAATCTAAACTTTGGAAAAGGATAAACTGTTACCTTCAAGACTGTGGTTTTTAATAAGTGGTTTACATACCCTGTGGGATGTAGAGGGCATCTGTGAGAAGAAATTTATCCAACTGCATTTTCAAGGTGACCCTTTCAACTACGGAGACATACTAGAGTATGTCAAAATGAACTGCTACCTAGTATGCCTACTCCAGAGACGTACTAGTATACATTTTTTACAAAGTATTTTTTTTTCTTCAAAATTAATTTATTTAGTTTTTATAAATTTTAATTTGAGATTTCATTCTAAATTTATTCTTTCATAATATACACTTTGATAGATATATGTTTTGAAAAAAAAAAATTCTCCATATTCGATGATGTACCACCGAACGTCTCATTTTTATATCTATATATAGATATAAAAATGAGGTGAATATGTCAAATTATATTTATTGTAATAAGCCTAAAAATGATATTTCTTTTTAAAAGAAAATCCCATCACTCATTCTGTGTGATATGCTAAATGATGGTCGTATTTTTCACCACAGCATAACAGAAAGTTCTTTGTAGCGATGGCCTAATTTAATTGTTTTGTGTAAGTTAGTAAAAATGTTATAATAATAATAATATTGTAACCATATGTATTTCTATACAAAAATAGGGAAGGGAATCAGATATTGCTTAAAGTAAATTTTTATTACTAAGATAAGTTTGTCTACAAAGTTTATATTTATTCTTATAATAATAATGACCTTCGTCACTTTTTTTTAAATCTATGAGTAGCCTAAATAAAATGATTTAATTCAGATGAAATGACTAAAGATTTTATAGAATTATTCATTAAACTGTTGTAAT
>PXIH01S0030942.1:0-13228 GCA_003024985.2 Euperipatoides rowelli
ACAAAATCTAATGAAGATCTGAGCAAAGATAACAAAAATGGAACCTTTCATTAATTGGTCAGGATTTGTCAAAATAAAGATTATTGCAAAACTTTTAAAAAGTTTGTTAGTGACAACTTTTTCAATAGGTGGCACTAAAGGAAACTGCATGGCTTAAAACGGATATTGCAATTGATTCCAAACTTTGATTCTCTATTTTAAACTTAATTTTGTTCATATTATAATAAATTCCGTTGCTAAAATAAATTTATATTAAAGAATATGGTAAATATTCCAAAGCAATAATTTGCCAGGAATACGATTCTTTTGTACATTTCACAGTAAGACCAATAACATCAAACTAACGAAGCTGGAAACAAATCTGTTTTATTTTACAATACAAAATTTATGATTTTTATTTTATTCTGAAGAAATTAATAAAAATGAATGAAATATGACAACTAAATGAGACAAAGATTTTATTAATTCATAAGTATAGGTTACTAAAAGCTTGAATAAAAATATTTTATTACCGGTATTACAATATGTTAGTTTTTAATTTAAATATGAAATTTCTCTAAATGAATAATCTGGATATTAAAAATTTAACTCTTTTAGTTTCATTATATTGTAAATAATTTAATCATAATATAAATTGTTATTACACAAAATTGTAATTATTATCAAAATGTGATCAAGTGCTGTATACTGTGCTGCTAAAAATTACTTAGTAGTTTCCTTTGCAATAATAATATAATTATTAAACCATGAAATCTATGGTCACAAGGGACCTAAGAATATAGGGCCTGATGAGTTTATTACAATTTCTTTTCAGCTTATTTTCTCCACACAAAATTTCAGTAACAATATTATTTCTCAAAAAAAAAATCAGAATAATGATGTAACTTTCAGCAGACATTTATTATTACGATAATTTTATTTTTTACTTTCTCAATATTAGAATTGAAGCGTTGAGATGGTGATCTCGGCAGGCAATAATGTATCGTAAAATTTGTCTTTATAAATGTCATATTTACTTACGTATTCTGTTGTGAATAAAATTCTTTGGATAAAGAATATTGATACCGTACACCAATCCTGAAGAATTTGTTCCCATAGTAAAACCGGCTAAATGTCCTGGATAGCAGTAAGATATCCACTCTTCCTTTGATACCCTGCCATCACCAATCTCATCCTTTATACGAGCCTGCACCATATATGCATCTTGAGCTTCAATAAAAGCATCTTCATTATGACCTATTAATAACTAAAAAAAAAAAAAAAATTTTGCTAATGCAAGATTAAGATTTAGGGCATTTATGAAGTAAAAATCTTTAAATATTGGCAAACAATTAAGACTAGATCATAAATGCCCTCTCAGGAATAGTTAAGAGCATTGGTGGAACTACCAAATTTAAAGTTATATTTAAATAAAATCTTTTTATGTTTTGCTGTTTAAAATAAGTTTATGAATTTTTTTTTATATTAATTTTTTTTTTGATAGCTATACATTCGCCAAATCAATTTGCTAGGATTTTTAAACCTTTAGGCTATATTTTTTAATTTGGATATTAATATCCTCCCTCTTCCTCTTTAAGTATTCATTTTGTTATAAAGTTAAATATGATCTTTGACCAATACTAACATCTTATGTCTATATTATATCTTGTATTCTAATTTTCATAAATCAGATTCTTAAAAGTTCATAAATGCAGTTAGGAATAAAAATAGTCAATGCAAATTTATCATAATTAAATTACTTCTTGCCACATTTTCAATTGATAAAAATATTCATAAACTCCTTTTACATTATCAATAGAGCAATTGGAGAAAGGGGTCTAACACTAATTCCCCCCAAACAGTTCATGCATGGTAAATCAGAGAAGATTTAGAACTAAAGAATATAAACATGAAGATGCAAGTCATTATCACTAATGTGTTTGTAAGAATTGTAATAGCTTGTGATCATTTGGGCTTCATTCAACCTTTATATGCTACCTAGGTTTATTTTTAAAAACTTTTTGTGTAAATATCAGTCTTTTGAATGGATATTGTGGATGATTTTGAAATGACCATCAGATAGCTAATTAGAATGATAGCTGGGTTGGGTGATGGGGTTGTAGTCTATCCTATTCCAAACTGTACTATGCTATGTTATGTTTCATTAAGACAAATACAATAAATCCTGGTAAATAAATAAAAAAATGGGGAATATTATAATCAAAAGTATTTAATTTTCAACAATTTGAAAAGTCAGTTTGTTAAGCCAGGTATATTTGACTTTGATGTCAAACTATCATATGGTGTAATACTAACTTGGGATTGTTTTGTGTTATCATTTCAAGATTGATGTGTCGATGAAATGTCATATTTATGCTCAAAAAAGAAAATACCAAAACCACATTTTCTTTGATTGTCATATCCTGGATGAGGTTAGACAAATGGTCAATTATTGCTTGGCAATGAGCACTAGGGGCTGTGAGGTGATGGAAATTTAACATTTAGTGTTACCAATAAGAAAAGTGTAAAAATAATATTTATAGTCTGAAAAATACAAAACAAATATACCTTTCATAGAAAGTATTAATTGAATGCAGATGGAAGTAAATGATAATTGTTATTCTATATGGTTATGATAGTACTGATATAGTATTTTAACCGATCTATCATGTACATCAATATATCAACATTCGTCATGTACACTGTACTGTAGCCTATATACCAGAGGTGTAAATAACGCCGATCGTGATTCACCAGTCGACCGCATAATTATTTTTGGCAGACCACTAATAATATAAGGTATATTTTCTTTTAAGTCCCAATTTTCAAAAAACCATGGAAAAATCAATAATTAAAATGATAATTAATAATAAAATTAAATGTTTGTTTTTATACTAATTGAGTTACTGTTTTTATTATCTATGCATTTATAGAACTATCTGCTCTTCTACTTTTAATAAATAGTAAATAATTGCATATAGTGGGGATGTCACGTTAACTTTAAATGCATGAGGAAACAAATAGGAACATTTAAAATTAAAAGTGTGTGTTGCTCAAATATGTTTTCTTGTGAAATTTGCAGTAAAAAGTGCTAAATTAATATTTTTTATGTTATAAATATTAATCATTTTTTTGGCCAAAATAATTCGCATAGTGATAATAAGTAAAAGAAATCTTGTATTACATTTGAGTTTCTTTATAATCAAATTGTTCATTTTAAAAAAAAAGAGAGAGAACTAAATTTCATTAGTTTTATTTTTAATGTCTACAATGTTAAACATTCATTTGAAATATAACAAGTTGCTTGCTTTTAATGAGTAATGGACTGGCCCAAGCTTTACAGTAGTAGACTAATATCAATTTTTTTTAATATATAGTATAACCAAATAAGCTTACTTTATTTGAAAAAATAAAAATAACAGCAAAGTATAAAATAAAAAACAATAAAATTCAAATCAATAATCAAAATTATAATATTTGCCCATAATTTATATAGACAGACAAATACCTTTTATTTTTTAACACCCCCCCCCCCCAAACTAGGGAAATCGTCCATGAAATGACTTGCTAAAAAATTTTTGTTCACCCCCTATTGCCCCTCCTCCTCTCTTTCCTGTGGAATTTTTGAAAGACTAGATCGCGGATGGATTTTCACTAGAAAAGTAGATCTTATGTAAAAATTAGTTGACACCCATAATATATATACTAATATGTAAATGGAGATGCATGATGGTTATTAGATATGTTTACCTATGATACAGTACATCATGTACACTATTTCATGATAAAGCTAATGTTTTTTAAAAAACTCCGAGGTCGGGGGTTGACCGCGTCCGAGCCCAACCAGTCCAGGGCGTTCAGCGCCCCCTTGCCCGTTTTCACCGTGAAAAAAAAGACCGTGCCAGTGTTAGGGGCACGGTCGATGAGCTCCGAGTAGCTGTACATGTCACAGAGTACCAACAGAGCAAGACAGAGTCTGAGATTATTAAAATACACTAACAGAGTAATAAAATATGGAGACGAAAGGCGAAAAAGTGTAAAATAATAAAAAAAAAAAGCCTAATTTTAGCTAAACCTTTACTAGAAGATGCTTTTAAAGGTCTATTGTCAAACAGAAAATAAAAACAATATCTGTGGCAGGAATCGAACATGTGATGTCTTGGTTTTCCATTCTAAAGTCGGCATGCTCGCGATATCTATTACTATCTTGATGTGTACCACCAAGTTGTAGACAGTAGCTACTGATATCTCATTGACTAAAAAAACAATTAATTTTTCAGCATTTAAAAAATAATCACTGCTATTGTAAAAGATCACTTATAGTCAAAATAAGAAAATTATGTAGAGAAAGTAGTTTCTAGATAAATATTAGACCAGATAAGTCATATTTGACAAACGTAAATATCAATAAAGTTTATTTTCCTCCATTTTTAACTTTGATTGTGTTGCGATGGATTGTGAGTAGCGCTCTGAATCCTGATGCTTTTACCAGGGGTAGTAAGAGTTCACTCCTATAGTGCTCAGAGTTTATTAAAAAAACATAGGTTACCCATACTGTATTCAGATTACATAATTGAAATAGACTCTTGAGTATGACTCTAGGCTACTAATACTGGATATTTAATTGAGTACAACCATATCCCTGATCCATCCCATTTGAAAATAATGGCATGAATGAACATTTAAAAACTCCATCTACTAAAAAACAATGTAATTATCCAATTGTTTGAAGTGGTGCTACCTACTTCTAGTTACAGTTTTGACCCCTATATTTACACAAATTTCTTATATTTAGTAAAATTTTCAAATGTTGACCCTTAAAAATAAATTTTATAAAATGAAGCAAAATGAGAAAATTCTTGAACCATCAAATTAAAAAAAAAAAAAAAAATCTTACTTGATTTGTAGAATTCACAATTACTGTAGTACAACCAAAATCGGTCCCACCGAGAAAGGTGTCAATCTCGCCAGCAAGATGAAGAAGAAACAACTAAAAGAAAACATTATTAAATCAATAAACAATAGTAGAACTCACATAAAAAAAAAATTAAATAGCAAAACACAATCATAAAAAATACAAACTTTCAAAAATTA
This sequence comes from Euperipatoides rowelli, assembly GCA_003024985.2. NCBI lineage: Eukaryota > Metazoa > Onychophora > Udeonychophora > Euonychophora > Peripatopsidae > Euperipatoides > Euperipatoides rowelli. Next base: position 5,074 of record PXIH01S0030942.1, read on the forward strand.
TTTTACTTAAAAATCATGAGGATTACATCTGTACTTCCAGCTCCTCTTAGTATTCAGTATATTAAATTACAATTTATATTATTTAAAAATATCTTAGGCTATTGTTTCTTAATGCTCCATTAAGTATCTTAACATTGGACAGAATGTTTGTTCCTTTAGTTAAAAACTTCACCAGAAATGAACATTATTAATTGGCTTAGTGTTAAGATGAATAGCTAGAATTGTGATCAATAAGCTTCATTTCATAGTTGTAAAGGCATACTCATTATAATCATCTGTGGTTCATTTGTGAAAATTGTTGAGATCTAGGAAATTTGTTCTTACTCTTAATATTAAAAACATACAGCTATTTAAAACTGAAAAAAAAAATATTAAAAAAATGTTTTTGTTTCTTTAATTACTTTAATTAAATGAGTAGTTTGTGTGCTATCATAAATTAAATTACATCTCACATATTTGTTCTATCCTTTTTAAAAGCACATCATACTAGAATGAAACCATTCTATCCCTTGAATACACATTGAGTGCCTCCTTATTAGGGATTCACAAACTCAGAATCCCTCCCACAACCTAATATACTGTATATGTCATCCCTCTTTTGAATACTGTAAATGATCCTCAGCTATCACTACTCCAATCTATAAGTGTTAGCTAATCTTTTTTTTAGAACTTTATTCCTTACAGTACTAATAGTATAATGATTTCGGTACCTTTTATAAGTTGTGTTTCCCAATATAGTGTATAACGAATCATTTGACAGTTTTTTTATTCTTACGTTATATTAATTTGCTCATATAGGGAAACATTGTGTTAACTTTCGTAATAGGACTGTTGCTATTCAATAGTAAATGTTGTGTTAACGTGATTTGTTCAACCACGAATCGTAAACAATGTACAAAGCAACCATCTCTTGTTGCATAGGCTATGCGTTTTAAAAGAATATAGCAGGCAACTTATGCTTTTTTATTTCACTTGCTAGGAAGCGGCATGCGTTTTTCCAACACCGATCCAACGAGTTTGTACATTTTATTTAAATTTTTTTATACAGTCTAATAAGAGCAAGGTAGACTTCAAGCCAGGCATACTTTTAGTTTTGAGGAAGGTGCCGGATGCCCATCCATGGCCACAACTGATTTCAACATTGAGCAAGCAACATGACAGGGTAATGTTAGACAAGTGTGTATTCACCTCAGACCAAGATGTGAAGGAAGCAGTGCATTTGTGGCTCGTTGCTCACCTGAAAACATTTTTTTATGAGGGCATAAAGCTTGTACAACGATGAAATAAGTGTGTTGAAAAGCAATGGGAGTATGTTAAAAAATATTACTGTAAGCTCTGTATCTGAGCAGAAATAAACTTTATAGCTACATTGCGGATAATTAATTAGAATGATTGTTTTCGACATTAAGGCACTAAAAGTTCAAAATAATATAGTTTCAGGAAATTCATTTTCAAATATTGGATGAGAGGGGGTTATTATTATTAACTCAAATTTATATAGGCTACAAAGGAAGCACTTTTATTTATTTTTTCTATAATCAAGTGCTATAAACTTTAGTAATAAAAATTAGGTCTACTTATGATTTTTTTATATATGCATACATACTCCTTTCTTTAAAAATACCGGTACTCAAAAGTTGAACAAATCCTTGTTTCTTATGGATGCTACTAAAAACTGAATCCAAATGGAGCTGCTAGCTCACATATACAAAAATATTGCCTGTTGATCAGGAAAATAAAATAATAAAAAAAGGAAGTTTGGTACGGTAATCTACACAATTTTTTAATACGGCAGACTTCAGTTACAATCAAATTTACAAAAATTAATGAATGTTGCTATGTCACTGTGTTTGTGTTTACTGATTAGCCAAATAAGACTTTGTTAATTACTGTTGCAGGAAAAAAAAATGTTCTGTAGATTGAAATGTGAACGTGTTTTAAGGAAATAGGAAACATTTGGTATTAAGATTAGCTTGAGAATTAAAAATAGTATTCTTACTATATACTATGTTACGATTTTGCCTAACTAAATAGTCTGAATTTTTTTTTAATTTGTTCATATATATGATTTTTAAAACGCAAAAAATAAGTATTAAATCCGCTTTACCGATAGTGAACTTGTGTTTAGTTCAATAAATATAATAATTTTACAGAAAAAATTATACCTTGATAAACTATTAGAATTCAGCAAGCATTATTTTGTCTTAAAATAATATGAATTGCTTACCTCATGAAAAGGAACTTTAGCTCCATTGGCTATTCCTTTTAATTCTTTTACATATTGAGGAAAAATCTGTTCACATGATTTTAAATAACCATTATAAATCTGTTAAAATAAAAATGTTATTTTAATAAGCCTAAACAAATAGAAAACAAAATAATACACCATTACTAAAACAAATGCTAACCTTTTTACCCGTTTCACTGTAATAAAATGGGATATACTGATTTTGAAGAAAAGCTAAAGAACGAAGAAAATTCTGGATTAACAGTTGGAAAGTTAGACCCTACAATTATAAAAAGTAAAAATTAAATCAATAATAATAATAATAAAAAAGGGATTTATTAATTAAATTACTGAATATTTTTTTTCCATATCATTTGCTCTTTTACTAATTTTTAAATAAGCTTTTTACTACATTCAATCCCTAAATTTAGGATAGTGGTCCATGATGTAAGCTACAAACAAATATCAACAGATCCGTGATCCTATCTGATTATTATGATTAGGTAGGCATACTGTAGATCTATAATGATCCATGATCATTTTTAATTATTATGATTACATAGATCTATAATGATCCGTGATCATATTTGATTACGATTACATACTGTAGATCTACAGTATAATGATCCGTGAACAATATTTGATTATTACATAGATCTATAATGATCTATGATCATATTTGATTATGATTACATACAGTAGATCTATAATTTTCCATGATCATCATATTTGATTATATTGCATAGATCTATAATGATGACGTGGTCATCATAATTTTGATTACATAAATCTATAATGATCTGTGATCTATTTGATTATGATTACATATGATTAATAATGATACATGATCATATTTGAGTATTATGATTACATACTGTATGTCTATGATCCGTGATCATCATATTTGATTATTATGACTCCATAGATCTATATTGATCCATGACCAAACTTGGACGGCGTTATGCAATAACCAGTCAAGCCACATTGGTATAGTTTTGAGTAAAATGCATTTAAAGTTTGCAATGTAAGCATAAATGCATGTAACACTGTTGATATTTCAGTCTTTATATAGCAGATCAATGCAGATATAGGCTAGCTTAACTGATTTGAAGGCATAGAAAAGAAACCATTATGGTTACATATAGTGGGTTAACTCATTTTTATTAAAAGTATTGCATAACACCGTCCACTTATGATTACACAGATCTATAATGTTCCATAATTATATTTGATTATGATTACATAGATCTATAATGATCTGTGATCGTATTTGATTATGATTACATATGATTAATGATACATGATCATATTTGAGTATCATGATTACATACTGTATATCTATGATCCGTGATCATCATATTTGATTATATTATGACTCCATAGATCTATATTGATCCATGATCATATTTATGATTACACAGATCTATAATGTTCCATAATTATATTTGATTATGATTACATACTGTAGATCTATAATGATCCGTGATCATCATTTGATTATGATTACAGATCTGTAATGATCTGCGATCTTCATATTATGAATTTATGATTACATAGATCTATATTGATCCATGGTCATATTTTATTATGACTACATAGATCTATAATGATCTATGACCATCATATTTGATTACGATTACTTACAGCAATCTACGGACCATGATCATATTTGATTATGATGATTACATAGATCTATAATGACCTGTATCATTAAATTTAATTATTATAACAGCAGATATATAAGGATATGTGATCATCATATTTAATTATTATTATATACATCTATGTTCTGCAATCTTATTTATTTATGATTATATAAATCTATTATGATTTATGATGATTACATATAGATCTTTTATAATGATTATATTATGATTACGTAGATCTATTTATATTTATTAAGATTACATACAGTAGATCCAACACAAACAGTACATGCATCTACAATGGCGATTAGATTTATTTATGTTTTTCATTCAAATAGATATTTTAAATAACTTACAATATTGTATCCCACTTCATAATGAGTACCAGCAGTGACTAACATAGGTAAACAACATCGTCGAGCAGACATAGTGATCTAAAGCAAAATAATAACTGGACCTATATTAAAAAAAGTAAAACTTTAATAGATTGAGGGAATTCAAATTTAAAGTTGAAAATTAAAGATTCTAAAAAAAAAAAAAGAATTTCTCAAAGACTTTAAGGAATTAAAATTTAATACATTAGCTTGCACAACTAAAATAATTAATTCTGAAATACAACTAACTACAGAAGTATAAAGTTCAGAAAATATTCTGAAATAGTTTTTTTATCTACAAATTTTTCTAAACATATGTTTTTGTAATTACAAAAAAAAACTAATTGAAAAATAGTCTAGAAAGAATTCAATCATAAAATTCACGATAAGCTATAAAACTTGTTCAATTTTTCCTAAGTCAGTGACACAAAATAAAATTTCAAATGGATAAAATTGAAAATAATGAACTCCGGTTGCCACTAAGCATTTCCCATAATAGACCAGCTAATGCCGCTGCTAAAGGAGGGGATAAAATTTATAATAAATTTAGATTTCTTTTTTAATATGAATAGCCTAATTCAAAACTTTTGAAGTTAATAAGTAAGCCTACAAAACATTTGGTGTACTAACAATCTATATAAGTTTATTCAAATTGAAATTTAGGATAGGCTACACAAAAACTCTAACCCAAAAGGATGTAGGTTTTATTTACAACCGAGATAAGAAATAATATTAGAAAATAATAAATAAGGTACAAGAATGGATAAATTAATAAAAAATGTCAAATAGTATCATTAATATATTTTAACATTGCAGGTACTGGTGACAGAGTGTATCTCTTGGTTCTTAGCCTATATAGGGGTGTAAAAATTTATTAGAATTCCTAGTCGCATATACTGTATCTCTACATATACTTGGTTTATAATTATCAAATTATTTTATAAAAGAAATGGCAATTTTTTTAATAGAGTAAGTCTTCTCATTTCTAGTGAAGTCAATTGCAAAACTTGCAAAGCATTATCATAACTTACTGATGGAAGTTATTAAAACTTCCATTGCCCAGTCAATTATTTTTAAAGTGTGATATCATTTTGATTTATAAAGAAGTTGTGTTAAAATATAATACAAATGGTTATTTTGTGCTTAATGGAAGACCAAATTTGAGGAAACATAAGTTTCAATTGAAGATTACATTTAGTAAGAATAACAATTTTATTAATTCCCTATTTAGAAGAAGTTAACTTTATTGGAACAATTTGCCAATTGTTTTTTTTTTGAGGGTGGCTTCATAAGAAGAAAATTTCGATATATATATATTTAATGGGATCACTTAGAGATATTGGAAATTGGATAAACTTGTTAAATAGTATTATAACAAATAATTTGTGTGTTTTGTTGATTAGAAAAGGAACTAACCTTACTTCTATCTGTAAGTCAGCTTTATCACTTTGTGTGTTCTATATTGCCTGTCATAATGTATGTTGTTTTCATATTTTGTATTTGTATATCACTGTAAAAGCGAGAGCTTAACCTTTTGTGATAAATAAATTATTATTATTATTGATTACTCAAGATGACACTTAGTACTCTTTTTTTAACTAGTTCTACAACTTATTACATTGACTTTCAGTAATCGAACTAGTCAAACAAGGCCTGATGTAACAAAATTAATATAGACTGTTTTAAGTATTTCAACACTAATTTTCATTCATTTTAGACGCTCAGTCATAACAATCTTTTGTTAGCCCTCGATACTATATATTCAACATGTGAGTGCCAACCAGTCATCGCCTGAATGAAAACAACAAGTATTTTAAAAACACTCACCCTTTTGATCACTGCATTTTGAAAGGAAATGTCAACAAAAGGACTACAAGAATAATCATAAATCACGATGAATGATTTTTGGAGGATTAATGGTCATACCACAATGTTTTGAATCACCATCAATCTCATTGCCAATTTATGTACTATATAACTCAAATGAGAATCACTAGTTATACAAACTGTGTTCTTCTTTATTGCATTATGCAATATGTTTAATATATAGTCCTGTGTATATAATAGCAGGGAGCCCAACTATAGTCTACCGTAGGCCACAAATGGTACTCTTTTCAAGTCAACTATAGAATATATATTATATTTTCATAGTAATTTGACAGACTAAATTCCAATTTTATTCTTTAAAAGTACTAGATAAATAAGGAAAGCTACCCTGTGCCTACAAAGAACTATTTCAGGCTGATTCTGGAATAATTGCTGTTTGCTATATACCGTAGTTTACCAGCAAATTTCAGAGCCCACCTTTTACCCTAAATTTTCAAAAATTCCCCCCTAGAGCAGGGGTCATAGAAAGCCAAAAATAGCACCTGGGATATGCTTTATCAGGACTTTAAAAAAATTAAACATCATTGTGCTAGGATAGGTGGTTGAGTAGTAAATCTTATATTGTTCTAGGGATAGTCAGAAAATAATTAGGCCTACATCAAAAATTTAAAAAAAAATTAGGGAGACTTCATTCTCCCTCCCACTAGAGCTTTACCCCTGGTCTCTGCAGGGAGGGGGGAGGAAGCTTTCCTCCAGACACCCATAAAATTTTTGGGCGTTCCCACTTCGTTTAAATGATATGCCTAGATTATAGTGAATAGAGAATTTTGATGGTTATTTTACTAGTTATTAGGGTTAGGCTATTATCCATCTGGGATTATTTAGGCTAGTCCAGGAATCTAAAAATACGTCCGGAGACAGTGATTAGGACATTGTCATGGACTTTTAAATTTTTTGAAACGTTTCTTTTTAACTGTCATCCCCCCCCCTTCCTTCAGACACTCCTTGGTAATGTTATAAAATATTAATTTAACTTTGTATTTTTAATTATATATTACCAACAATAACTAAATTAATAACCATTTACTGCAAATGAATCTGTGCACATTTATAATGTAATGTGAAATAGTGTTAAGTATTTTAGGGAGACAGCTGGTCGGCTTATAAATGGGGGGGGGGGGGTGGTCTGGGTCATATCTACGAATCTGGTTCTAATTCTGAAGTTATAAAGCCATTTAATTTTTGTCATTACTAGAGGTAAGAAAATGTCAGGAAATCTGTCAATAAAAAGATGGAACCCTTACTAGTTCTATTTGTAGTATTATGAGTTCGAGTTCCTTAGTTGACATCATTTATTTGATATACGCCGACTTACAAGACTCAGGAAAATATTTAAAAATCTTATTTTGTTAATGAGCTGTGAGAAAAGAGAAAATAAACCTAACTTTTCCATTTAATTTAACAATACCAAAAAAATTTGTAAAGGTTAACCTTATGTAATAAAATATTTCTACTAGATGGTGCCACCTACTATACGCTAGTAATTCAAAGAAAATTTATTAAAATCTTCATTGCACTCATTTCGCAGTTGCCTTGAATCTAAATATACAGCACAATCACCTTCGTAGACCACTTACTGGAATGTGAGGCTGCTTTGAAAAATTACACCCTAGCAAGGGAATAGACTTCTCACACATACTAATAGTAGCAATCAAAATTTGCATGTAAATATTATAGCCTACTTATGCGACAATATGCGTCCATTATCAGCCATGCCAACAGTTTGGATTCCTCCAGCTCAAAAACAGCCAATCAGAGGTCGGCTTTCATTTTAGCTGCAGTATAGTATGTTATTTTATTTATTACTTTATTTTTTAATATGCTTTAATATTTGTTAAAGTAAGAGTCCGCCAGTCCGTGCTCGGTTACGGTTAAAGATCCTTTAATTTGCTATTATATTCATTTTGGTGATGGAGTCGGAATGCAGTTGGTTTATTATTATAGTTAGTTTTGGGCTGGAGCAAAACAAGAAATGTCTAAATACTGACAAATATAATCGGTTTCAACCGCGTTTTTGACAT
>PXIH01S0030956.1:1927-12179 GCA_003024985.2 Euperipatoides rowelli
TACAGTATATAGATATAGTATATACACTTATCTAATTATAATACAATTATACATAATGGAATTTTGCAAAATATATAAAATATAGTACACATGTATACATAATTTATAATTATTTTATTTACATACACTATATTGGATAATTCCAGAGTTACTTCTTCCTACATCAATTTATGTATTTGCTAGAGAAGTTTTATACTTCCAATGAACTGATCTTATTTATAAAGAGCCAACCTTGGTCTGCACCTGAAAGATAAAGTCTTAATTAATTAATTATTAGAAAGGAATGATGGCGCAAAAGCATATAGCTGTGTAGAACGTGCAGAAGCTGATTCAATGTGATGAAGGAGAAAAGAGACATAGAATCTTGATGTACGTGCTGAAGAGGCGATAAAGGGACTATGGGAATGGCTACTAAAATCTTAGCCTTTTTCCCATATGAAATCGATGATAGCTTTTCCCAGTTTAACATCTCCTTCCTCTACCAGCCTGAACCCCGGTAAAGGAGGCACTAACCTAACCTTCCAACCTTGGTTCCACCGTCACCTTAAGGAGGAGCTCCTCACGACAGACAACAAACCATCTAATCATTCAGGTCAGTCTGTTCTATTACTTGCTCTAATTTGTTAAGAACTCATATCTTGTCTGAACTATCATTACCTTCAATGAACTTTAGTCATAAACTCATGATGTAGTTCTGGCTAAGTACTGTACAGCCAAAGCGATCACCCACACACACACACACACACCCACACACACCCACACACACATATATATGCACTATTTTATTTATTATACAATATTTATCATTCTTATACAATAAATATTTACTGTTATATATAAATTTGTTTCTTGTTGCGCTATGTTCATCTACTGTATACAGCCTGGCCTATACACCATTATCCCCCTCTAATAGTGGAAATGGCAGTTCGGGTAAAAGTCCCCATTCAATTTGGGCCACACTCAAAATATAATACTTTTGTTTATCCATCACTCAGACATCATAGGCCCAGCTGAATTGTACTATTTCATTACGGTGATGTGACAGTTTGAATTTGATCCCAGTACTATTCCATAATAATATTTAAAATATTATTGTGATTTTAAATTACAAGTCCACCCTTGATTAAAATCAAATATTTTATTATTACAATATTTATCATTTTCATACAATAAGTATTTACTTTTATATATATTTGTTTCTTGCTACCCTATGTTCATCTACTGTATACATCCTGGTTATTATAACCTTTATCCCTCTGTAATAGTGGAAATGGCAGTTCATCTAAAAGTCCCCATTCAATTTGGTCCACACTCAAATTATAATCCTTTTGCTTATCCACCACTCAGACATCGTAGGCACAGCCGAATTGTACTATTCCACTGTAAGCACATTTCCAATCTCCATTCTTATTTGTTTTAACACAAAGATAAAATGAGGAGAAGCAAAATGTGTCAATCTCTTATGAGATTGACTATTTTGGAAGTCATGTGTATTATCCTACTTCTCAACATGAAAGTTAGACAACTTTATCTTTTGTGATGCGGATGTCTTTCAGATATGTGATATTATGATTTTCCTTATATTTAATTCCTTTGTGGAAGAGTGAGTTCAGAATACTGACTAGAAGAGATACCTAAAGATTAAACTGGAATATGCAGACAAACAGTAGACAGAAGTATAGAGTTCTATCATTTTTAGTCAGCTAACAATCAAATCTCACTCAACAAAATGATTCATTCACTGTGAGCTAGCTCTCAACAAATTACTTTCTGCATAGTGAGTCATTTACAGAGATAACTCTTAACTGCTCACTCTCTGCATAGTGAATCATTCACAGTGAGATAGCTCTCAAAATCTCACTCTCAGCATAGTGAATCATTCACAGGGAGCCAACTCTCAACAACTCACTCACTGCATAGTGAATCATTCACAGTGAGATAGCTCTCAACAGCTTGCTCTCTGCATAGTGAGTCATTCACAGATAGCTCTCAACAGTTTAATCTTTGCATAGTGAATCATTCATAGTGGCGTACCTCTCAACAGTAACTCTCTGCATAGTGAATCATTCACAGTGAGCTAACTCTCAACAGCTCTCTCTCTGCATAGTGAATAATTCAGTGAGATAGATGTTAAAAGCTCACTCTTAGCAATTGAGTCATTCACAGTGAGCTAGCCCTCAACATATTACTTTCTGCATAGTGAGCCATTCACAGTGAGATAACTCTCAACAGCTCACTCTGCATAATGAGTCATTCATAGTGTGATATCTCTCAACAGTTCAATCTCTGCATAGTGAATCAGTCATAGTGATGTACCATTCAAGTCACTCTCTGCATAGTAAATCATTCAAAGTGAGCCAACTCTCAACAGCTCACTCTCTCCATAGTGAATCATTCACAGTAAGATAGCTCTAAAAAGCTCACTCCCAGCTGAGTGAGTCAATCACTGTGATCTAACACTCAATAGTTCACTCTGTGCATAGTGAATCATTCACAGTGAGCTTGCTCTCAACATATTACTTTCTGCAAAGAGAATCATTTGCAGAGCTAGCTTTCAACAGCACTCTTTGCAGAGTGAATCATTCATAGTGAAATAGCTCTCAAAAGGTCACTCTCTGCACAGTGAGCCATTCACAGTGAGCTAACTCTCAAAAGCTCTCTCTGCATAGTGAATCATTCATAGTGATATACCTCTCAACAGTTAACTCTCTGCATAATCATCACAGTGAACTAGCTCTCAACAATTCACTCTGTAAAGTGAATAATTCACCATGAGCTAGCTCTCAAGAGATTATTTTTGGCATAGTGAGTCATTCACAGTGAGCTAACTCTCAACAGCACAATCCCTGAATAGTGAGTTATTCACAGTGAGCTAATTCTCCACAGCACAATCTCTTTATAGTGACTCATTCACAGTGAACTACTCTCAACAGAAAAATCTCTGTATAGTGAGTCACTCACAGTGCGCTAACTCTAAACAGCACAATCTCTGCATAATAAATCATTCACAGTGAGTTAACTCTCAACAGTACAATATCTGCATGGGTCATTCACAGTGAGCTAACTCTCAACAATACAATATCTGCATAATTAGTCATTCACAGTGAGTAACTCTCAGCAGCACAATCTATGAATAATAAATCATTCGCAGTGAGCTAACTCTCAACAGTACAATATCTGCAGGGGTCATTCACAGTGAGCTAACTCTCAACAATATAATATCTGCATAATTAGTCATTCACAGTGAGATAACGCTCAGTAGCACAATCTATGAATAATGAGTCATTCACAGTGAGTTAACTCTCAAAAGCTCTCTCTGCATAGTGAATCATTCACAGTGATATACATCTCAACAGTTAACTCTCTGCATAATCATCACAGTGAACTAGCTCTCAACAATTCACTCTGTAAGTGAATCATTCATCATGAGCTAGCTCTCAAGAGATTATTTTCAGCATAGTGAGTCATTCACAGTGAGCTAACTCTCAACAGCACAATCCCTGAATAGTGAGTTATTCACAGTGAGCTAATTCTCAACAGCACAATCTCTTTATAGTGAGTCATTCACAGTGAACTACTCTCAACAGAAAAATATCTGTATAGTGAGCTAACTCTTAACAGCACAATCTCTGCATAATAAATCATTTGCAGTGAGCTAACTCTCAACAGTACAATATCTGCATGGGTCATTCACAGTGAGCTAACTCTCAACAATACAATATCTGCATAATTAGTCATTCACAGTGAGCTAACTCTCAGCAGCACAATCTATGAATAATAAATCATTCACAGTGAGCTAACTCTCAACATTACAATATCTGCATGGGTCATTCACACTGAGCTAACTCTCAACAATACAATATCTGCATAATTTGTCATGTGAGCTAACTCTCAGCAGCACAATGTATGAATAATGAGTCAATCACAGTGAGTTAACTCTCAACAGTGCAATCTCTGTAAAATGAATCATTCAGTGAGCTAACTTCAAGAGTACAATCTTTGCATAAGTCATTTACAGTGAGCTAACTTTCAACAGCACAATCTCTACATAATGAGTCAGTCACAGTGGGCTAACTCAACAGCACAATTTATGTATAATGAATCATTGGCAGTGAGCTAACTCTCAAAAATACAATATCTGCATAATGAGTCATTCACAGTTATCTAATTCTCAGCAGCATAATCTATGAATAATGAGTCATTCACAGTGAGTTAACTCTCAACCTCGCAATCTCTGCATAATGAGTCATTCACAGTGAGCTAATTTTCAACAGTACAATATCTGCATACTGAGTCATTCACAGTGAGCTAACTCCCAATAGTTCACTCTGTGCATAGTGAATCATTCACAGTGAGCTAGCTCTCAACAGATTACTTTCTGCAAAGAGAATCATTTGCAGAGCTAGCTTACAATAGCTCACTGCAGAGTGAATCATTCACAGTGAAATAGCTTTCAAAAGCTTTCTCTCTGCATAGTGAGTCATTCACAGTGAGCTAACTCTAAACAGTTCACTCTCTGCATAGTGAATCATTCATAGTGATATACCTCTCAACAGTTCACTCTGCATAATGAGTCACACAGTGAACTAGCTCTTAACAGTTCACTCTGTAAAGTGAATCATTCACTGTGAGCTAGCTTTCAAGAGAAATATTTTTGACTTAGTGAGTCATTCACAGTCAGCTAACTCTCATAGTGAGTTATTCACAGTGAGCTAACTCTCAACAGCACAATCTCTTTACAGTGAGTCAATCACAGTGAACTAGCTCTCAACAGAAAAATCTCTGTATAGTGAGTCACTCACAGTGAGCTAACTCTAAACAGCACAATCTCTGCATAATAAATCATTCGCAGTGAGCTAACTCTCAACAGTACAATCTCTGCATGGGTCATTCACAGTGAACTAACTCTCAACAATACAATATCTGCATAATGAGTCATTCACAGTGAGCTAACCCTTAGCAGCACAATCTATGAATAATGAGTCATTCATAGTGAGTTAACTCAACAGCACAATCTCTGCATAATGAGTCATTCACAGTGAATTAACTCTCAACAGTGCAATCTCTGCATGAGTCATTTACATTGAGCTAACTCTCAAAAGCACAATCTCTGCATAATGTAATGAGTCATTTACAATTTTACAGTGAGCTAAATCTCAACAGCACAATCTCTGTGTATTGAGTCATCACAGGGATATAACTCTCAACAGTGCATTCTCTACATAGTGAGTCATTCATGTGAGCTAGCTCTCTTCATAATGAGTCATTCACAGAAAGCTAGTTATCAGATTTCTCTCTGTATAGTGAACCACTCACTATCTGTATAGTGAGACATTCACAGTGAGCTATTAGTTCTCTAAAACTCACTCTCCAGATAAATTCATTCATTGTGAGTTATTTATAAAAAGGCATGACTTTCTTAATATGACTGACTGCTTTAATTTTAAAAATCAAACAAGAATTTTTTTAAAATGAAAATGAAAATATTTAAGATAAAAATGTATACAAACAAATGCTAATAAAACAATCAAATATTCATCATAATGATTGAAAATCAAATCAAATAAATATCAAAATAAAAATGTATAGCAGCATCAGAAAAAAAGAAAAGGAAAAAGAAACAGGGAAAACTCAGTTCAACCCAAAAGAAAAGAACAAAGCTGGTGGCCAATAGACTATATATTATTATACTCTACATTTATGAGTATTTATTATCTGTTGGTTTTATTTAGTCATATATTTGAACACTGACACATATTTCAGGGCATTTCTCCAACATACATGTTATTCTAGAGAAATACAGTATTATTTTAAAAAATATAAATTTAATAATTATCCAGTTTTGAACCTGACTAATATGACAAGAAATAATGCTACCAATATTGTTACTGACATGTGGAAATCAAAATTACCTGTCAAATCGATGCTTAAAAATGTCTATTGTGTGCCAGTTATTAGTCGTTAATGCTCTAGGGCTTCTCTTTGATAAAATACATCAGATGAAGACTGATTTCATTCTAAATCAGTCCCCTCTCCCCTCCCCCACCTTTACTCTATTTCTACCTTCACAACCAAGGACAAATTAATACATGACCATCACATTATTTAATCAGCTGTTATTGTCACATGTCTATAGTGTCTGTTTTAAGAGGTTCCTAGTGGTAATAGCAACCTTTACTTAATCACTTTTAAATCACAAACTTCACTCCAGTATATATTATCCCTAAATAAATGCATTTTAAAAATGTCACAATAAATCAGTGGAGTTTTATTGGCAAGGACATTTAATATATTTGTATATTTCAACATAAAACTTGAACAAATATCAACCATTGCAGGGAATGTTTAGTTATAGAGCGACTGAAAATTAAACATTTTAAAGGTTCAAATTCAAATTATTTATTACTGTATAAAGCTATTACTTTTTTTACATATCAAGAAATGAGTCAGATTATCAGATAACAATAATACAATACAAAAAATAAATAAATGAATAACTAAATATTAAGTATAAACTGTACTAGAATAAACCTATAGAATGTTTGTTTAGCTTATTCTCTTCTGTACATTCTTAATTTAAAATCTAATAAGCTTAGGTAATTATTATCACCTGACTTTAGTTATACCCATCTATACCTTTCAAAAAAATAACAAATGACTTCTAAAAATGATTAAATCATAGATAGTTTTTACCAGATCACTAAAAATGTATATTACATAATCATCAAATGAAAAATAAATGCTAAAGTTATAAAAAGAAAATAAGTTTAATGTAATAGTGTTTCGAGTAAACATAATCAACTGTATCATGATTCATATCTTATGAATCATAATATTGTCATAAGAATAGATATTAATGAAGAAAAAATCCATGAAAATAAAACTGTAATAAGATTAATAAAACTAGTATCATGGAATTAACAACATTATTAAAGGCATGCAGGTACATTTTTAATTGGGGTGGAGTGTATTTAGTATTTACTAATTTTTTTATTATTTTTTGATGACTTAGGTGAATTTTTGTAATATCACAAGGATTTTTAAAATATTAATTAATTAAAGATGTTTTTAATAACAAAAGCAAAATAATTGGATATAAAAATTGAATACATTCCATAGTTGTTATAACAGAAGATATATACTACTCATTTTTGCTTTACTAATATCACATAATAAATACAATCAGTGTGGGACTGTCTTAAAAATGGTATGCCGGCGGCTCAATTGATTTTAAAAGCCCCCTAGTAATTAAGGAAGGTCTGGTGGTTCCTCATAGATGCATCGTGGAACAAGGCCATGGCTGGGGTATAGAGGCAAAATCACCTCCTCCTACCCCAAAAGAAACCTTTTTTTTAAATGAATTTATTGTAATCTGATTGCAAAATATATACCATCCTAGGCATATTTTTAATTACTTTTTAATTTAGACTTTTATTGCAATCAAAACTTATAGTATTTGTTTAAATTTATTTCATTTGGGCCAACATTATTTTAAAAAAGTTTGTGTTATGGGGAAGTAAATCAATGTAGTTTTGTAGGGAATTTTTTCACATAAATAAAAATAAACATTGTATACCAAAAAGGAATAGAGATTGAGAAAAGGAAAAGATATGAAAATATGTTTTTGATGTATAGTTTACATCTATACGTTGTAAAATATCATTTACACCAATTTTCTAAAACTGACTGGTAGCAGTTAATATTTAATAATTGATTGTTGCTTTTCTAATTTTAATGAATTTAAATGAATAGTAAATTATTCATGAAATACAGTATATAACTTTCAGACATCCAACTCCTGCATTAGTATTTGAACTCAGGTCTCTAGAGAAAATTAAAAATGCATACTATTATTTTAACCTCCATTACATATTAAATTTTCATTATCTGCCACTATATCTGACAATGACATATCTCTTCTTTGATGCTAATCTGCACTTTCCATTCCTCGCTTTCATCTAATAAAATATTCTCCCATCCTCTCTAAACTTGTCCTCATTTATTTCAATTAGAGATATTACAAATCTAAAGAACTTTTATCAATATGACAAGATTTAGATCACAGGAATTAGAATTAATGACTTTCTTAGTTGTAGATCAATTTTCTTTATGACTGTATTAAAAAATTCAATTATTAATAATTAACTTTATGATAAAAATTGATCATTTTTACAGATCAGAGGTTAGAATGTTTATTCCAAACTAAGAATACATTTGGTGAAAATTCAAATTTTGATTTTATTTATTTTTTTAAATGCTTTATACATAATCTGTAAAAGACAATATCTGTTGTTATATTGTTGATAGTAAATTAATCTTAACTGAACTCAATGGAAACATTTGGATATTAAACCGTTTCATCACTTGTCATGCTTAGCATATATTGGTAGTGTTTAAAATAATTTGGTCATTAATTCCACAATATTGTTACTAATATTATTTAATCTTTGATTATAATATCACATGATTAATAACGTTACCAGTGTTCAAAGTCAATTAAACATTTTGCAATATCCCATGAATATATTAAAAGGTGTTCTAGTTATTTTAACTTGTTGGTTTGAGGATTACGGTATATATTTTGTTGATTACACTAATTGCTTACACTGTAATTTTCTACATTTTAAGAACATTTTACTAATTTTTTTTTTTATTCTTAAATTCTGAATATAAAACCAAGTTGTCAAAACATAGCAAGTTCTTTTGCAGCAACAAAAATCTTTATTTGAAGATTGTGTGTTGATTCCAACTGAAAATGGAGCAAATATTTCTTTTTCTGCTCCATTATTTTCTTTTTATATAACAATTGTTAATAATTCAAATCAATTGTCAACAAAGATCTAAATGAACTGCCAAAAGTAGGCAAACTCTGACCACCCAAAACTCTTTGTCCACTCACATCAGACTATAAAGCTCATTTAATTGAGAATAACTTTTGTTCTCTTTCTGTATCTTTTATATGTTCCTACTAAGTCATTTCTTTGT
The DNA here is from genome assembly GCA_003024985.2 of Euperipatoides rowelli. Lineage (NCBI taxonomy): Eukaryota > Metazoa > Onychophora > Udeonychophora > Euonychophora > Peripatopsidae > Euperipatoides > Euperipatoides rowelli. The sequence continues at coordinate 10,913 of PXIH01S0030956.1, forward strand.
CACTAAAAATGAAAAATGGATTTGACAACTAAATAAAGCATTAGTTCAGGCCTACTAAAGAGCAGATGGACATCCTGAGAGCAAAGACTTGCTGTTATTAGAAGAATCATTCTCTCAAGCTCCAATTAAAGGAAAATAAAGTATAATACATCAAAGAAAAAATCTATGAAAAACACTCACATATTAAAGAAATAATCTAAAAAAAAGTGAAAATAAATTATCAAATTGAATTAGTTATATTAATTACATAAAAATAAAAGTTATAATAATAGGACAAAATTAATCTGATTTTAATTATCATGATTCATGAAATTATATTGGCAAAGTAATTTTTTTTTCAATAGTCTGCCTTTCTAGACCATCCTTAGCAACAAAGCATGAAATCCCTCCCCCCACACACATATAAAATTTCTAGCTTGCAAGTCTCATCCAATTACTTTTTGTCCAAAATTATGAATTATTTTAGCTTTTCAGTCATATGCTAAAAACTAGTGGAAAACTTATGTGTGGGTGGATTAATTTTAACCAACTAATTCTCACAATTATTAGTTATTTTTTGACTATGTATGGAGCAAAATATTTGTTAGGATTAAGAAAATGAACCTAATGTTATCTACCATCTTGAATTAATATGATAAACAATTGTCTAAAATAATCATAAAACAGCACCATTTAAATAAAATATGGTCCATTAATAATGGGTAGAGAAAATACATTTGATCTTTGATTGTTGATCTGTTATCTTGATTCAATAACGCTAACATTTATTTAAAATATTCATAAAAATTCATGATTCATTAGAATAATTGTTAGATTCACTAATTAATAGAGGAGTACAAAGTTGACCTACGAAAACCAAACAATTTTTGACTTATTTCAGTCAGACCTCAGACCAAACATTTATCAGACTGTAGAGAAAAGTGAATTGCAGTACTTTACAATACATCATCTTGTATGACAATTAAAATTTTATACTTTCTTTAAAAATTCAAGAATTTAAAAGAAACATCTGTTCCACTAATGATTAGAAATGTCTTCCTCCCCTCCTTAAGAGTCGCAAGTATATTAGACATCTTGAATCAGTATGGCCGATAAATTTGATAATGCTGTGGCCTCTATATACTTTTTAAATACACATGTGTGTATAATTGCATAGTGATCAAATCATACACTAGCCTTTTCCACTCCAATGGCGATTGAGAATCGCCATTTTTAATTTAGTAGTTGCACTCCAAAGTCGATTCTAAATCGCCATTTTCATTTCCTT
>PXIH01S0030998.1:0-12069 GCA_003024985.2 Euperipatoides rowelli
CAGAGTTGCATATGATATACATACAAATCAAAAGATAACATATAAAAAATTGTTTCATTACAAAAACAGTTTATTTTTAGTTCCTGAAAAATTTCATTTTTAGCATTTGTCCTTCTGTATCAAATGATTCAACTTGATTTTCACATTTATTTTCCTTCTTTTATTCCAGACACCATGTAAACATCACTCTATTTTAATATCTAAGATGATTATGTTTATTCAACACCTATAACCAATTAGTTGTATACAAACTATTAGGAAACTACATATCATGTATTGTTTACTGCTCATTCCACAATAACTCAGCAATGGATCCAACCGGTTGGTTTTCAATCCCAACAATGTTGGATTTGGATACAATCCTTATAGCCAGTATTCTGAACCTTATGTTGGATACAAGGTCAATAAAACAAAAACATAATATATTATGCTACCTTATTTAATATATCATCCAAGTTGTTTAGCAATTAATGTTAATAATCTATAAGATAAGTTATTACATATATATAATTTCTGAATTTTAATGTTTTATTTATTTATGGAAAATATATAGGTGATCAATATTATTGTCCAAAGACAGCATATTAAAGCTTAATTATCTTAGCATAGCATTAGGTTAAGTTAGTAACTCAATAAACTTGGTGTTAAGCAAAACATGTTCATGGTTCAGAATAACTTGACAGAGATCCATAACTCGTGTTTTGTAGGACTTACATTATTCTAAATGGAAAGATCTTCAGATGTTTCATTTTCCTGCTGTGGATTCATTACAACATTAGATTCACTGTCATTATCTTCTTACACTAGTGTGATACTGGATTCCACTGCATCTTACATAAAAAGATCTACCTGGTCATTAACTGTATTAATGTTGTAATTAAGCAACATTGCATATTATGAACATCTGCGAAAGAAATGCAAAAAATAGCTTGCCTAAAGGCACTTATTGTATATTCACCATAGGGTAAAGTATGGTATTAATCACTTTGGCCATCATACATCCATGTGAGATTATACATTTATGTGAAAAAATTGCATCATAAAATAAAAATAGTAAGTTTTCATTTAACCTCTTGTTACCAGTTATAATGTTAGGATTGTAATAGGTTGTCACCTTGTGTTAATATAAGTGCACAAAATCCATTTAGTACGATGGGATTATAAAGATTAGAAAACCCCATCTATAAATAAAATTGAAGTCTTTGTCTATCATAGAAGTTCAGCCATTGTGATTTGAAGATTTGGGTCACTTTGTGGCCACAATCTTGTAGCTAGTTAAAAATTTAAACAAAAAAGAGTATAAATTTCTATTGGAATTTTATGCTCCCACCATAATCTTATAAACAATTTTGAGAATTCTTTTGATAAGTGTTTCTCTGTATGGAGATGAATTTATGTGGAAATCTTAATTCCAAAACAGAATGTTTCAATGATTGGAATAATTTGATGAAATTACAGTAAAGTTAAACAATCAAAATCAATCAGTAAAATCATCCATTGAACATTATACTATTAACTTAAAAACCTTAGTAAAGCTTTAAAGAAAGAATTCCAAATTGCATCTAAGCATATATTTTTAATGAATTATTTTTAAAATATTGAAGAAGGAATGTTCCATATATAAAATTGGAAAAATATATGCATTTATAATTCTAATTTCAGTGATAAAGATATATTTAATTTTTTAAGAATTTACATGATTTATACACACTATTATTACTAATTGAAGAGGTGATATGCAAACCCAGCTTTATCCACTTTTTTTAAAAAAAAATTAGATAGAAATGCAATGGCACTCTTCATGTCCTTTACTAACTGCTGAAGAGTCGACATAACAAAATCAGCTATATTTTGTATCTTGTATCATTATTAACATCTACTTGCTTAACAAAATCAGCTATATCCATAGCAATGATCCTTTCAAAACCAGCTGTAAATTTTAACTTATCACCACATAGATAAAAATCACGTGTTGTCATTTTAAAAATGGCTGTTGTGTGAACTGTTTATTAATATTGCGTTTTTAGGATTGTGTGATACTTTTATTACATATTTTTAAAAATATTTTGTATAAGATGGAAGAAGAAACAGTACTTTTAAATTATGTAAATGTATTGGAAGGAAATAAGGGTTCAAGGAAACGTGATAGCCCTGGAAACAAGCGGACAAATCTAAAAAATAAATGGTAAGAATACAATGTTTTTAAAATCAAGTAAAGTTTAGAATATTTTCTGCAATTGAATAAAAAAAAAGTTTAAGATTTAGTCACAATAAAATATTTAGATTGTATTTTGGCAATAAAATATTTAGATTTTTTTTTCTGCAATTGATTTTATTATGTTACGATTCAATTTATGTTTGTAAAATATATACAGTAGGCTATAATATTAATGACATAAGGTTCCTGTGGAAAAGCCTTTCAATGTTTGAGCTTATACTAACATTTTAATAAGTTCTATATAATATTATTTTATTGTTTCAGGTATCAGGACCCCCATAAAGAAACGTTTCAATGGATTCCTCAATGTCATCATGGTGAAAATTCAAAGTTTAAATGCATGTCTTTANTGTCCATAGACATTTTGAAGTTTAGGAAAATACTTTTTAATCACACGGGGAAAATTGAGCAGGACAAGTTTCTGCTTTTGAATATTCAAGTTGCATTGGCTAAAAGACACAGGGTGGATCCTAATAATATAAGAGCGTGCAAAAATCAGTGGTGTTCCTATTTCATTCCATCTCAGCACAATAGAAGAATTTGTGTTTCTGTGGATACTTTTCTTGCAGCTGTAACTCCTATTAAAAAGAATCGAGTGAAGGGAGTTATTACTCACTTTGTGGCCAGCGATGGACACTTACCGAATTAACAAAGAGGAGGAGACAGAAAGTCACACAAATATTTAACGAAGACAGAGAGTGTGCGTAAATTTATAGGTAAACTGTGTGGGAGGGAAAGCACTATGATGCAAATAAAAGTGTTCGAATTTTATTTACCGTCTGAACTGAAAAGTATTCGCAATCTCTGTAGAATGTATAAAAACACAGTGGCTGCTGATTTACAAGTTAAATACAGATTCTTTTACAATGTGCTTGTGAAATACTTTAATATTGGGTTCAGTGGCCCACAAGTAGATGCCTGTACAATGTGCATTCGATTGAAAAACCTTCTTAAGACTGCCACACCACTCCAGACAACTGAATTGAAGGCCTTATTAAAAATTCACAGAATACGCAAGAATGCCTTTTTTCATATTTTAAATAGCACATGTAATGATACAACAGGTCCAAGTAGGTCTATTGCCAAAGGTTGCTATTCAGGAGGCCATCTACTCCAGGCCGCTGGCTCTCTATCATTAATTTCGGGATTTATGTTATGACGAATAAAAAATCTTACAGCTACACATGGATGGATAGTGAAGGAGCTCGGGGTTCTAATGAAATTGCCAGTGCAATGCACCATTTTCTTACTACTCTCTTACCAGATTCACCTAAGGTGCAACTAGTAAAGAAATTTAAACTTCTCAGTGATGGGTGTGGAGGGCAAAACAAGAACAACATTGTTTTGGGAATGGTACAAGCCTGGTTTATGAAATTACAACAGTGTAATATAAATGAAGTTCAGTTAGTTTTCCCAGTGCGAGGTCATAGTTTTTTTACCATGTGATCGGCTATTTGGTCGAATTGCATAAGACCTCAAACCAAAGGAAACCATTATAGAGGCCAGTGAGTACCACAATGTGTTCAAGATTTATACAGACCAGGTCTTTGTTTATGGTAAGGATTGGAAAATCCAGGATTGGAAGTCACAAATGGAGAAAGTATATAAAGCTCAACCACAGATACAGGCCTGTAAACACCTTGTAATCACCAAGTGCATCTCCAGTTGAATGACTACATTAAACATACAAGGAGAATTGCATTACAACTCTGAAAGCAATGTGGGAGTATCTTTGCTGAAGCGGGGTAGGAAGCATGTTGATGCTGATAGGCTTGAAAAACTGGCATGTGCTCATCCCTTGGCTCCTGCAAAGCTGAAAGATATTACAAACTTACAAGTAGATGTTATGGGGAAGACTGGAATGAAAATGAAAAGTTGAACATGTATAAGCATCTTAAGAGTTCAGATGATGTTCCTGATGAGAGTGATTGCCCAGAAAATTGTAACTGTGCTGAAGAGGATAATCTGGGGTAATTATTTAACATATTGTGTGCTAATATTAATGGTAAAACCTCTTTATAGAACATTGTTTTCTACACCATCATAATATTTTTTAGTAGGCTATTGGCTATTATTATTATAAAAATATTAAAAATGAAATTGATTTGAAATTAAACATTGTCTCATTATTATTTTCCAATACTCTACAATTTCAAAATCACTCTGGTGCATATTGTACGTTTTAAGATTGCAGTCACCATTATGGTTTTAGCAAAACCAGCATTATCCACTTTTGAAAAACAAAACAAGCTATATCCAAAATATTTGCATTTATTATATCAAAGACTGATGAGCAGCATTTGTGTAACTACCTTCAAATTTAATTACATGTTCCATTAATAATGTCCACATATTTATTTTATCTAAATGTTTTACCTAGTATGCCAAAACTTTCAAACTGATTTTGTGAAAAATTTTAAAAAGTGGATAAAGCTGGGTTTGCATCTCACTTCTTCAATTTGTTTTTCTCTTTACGACTGTTTAACTTCAACACCGTAAAATGGAAAATATATTATTGAAATCCTAAAATAACTTTGAAAATTTTATATAGTCAATTCCCATGAGGCACCACTAAAAATGGTGGATACCTGGGTTTTATCTCTGGTAGAAATTTTATCAATTTGGAAATTAAATTAACTTTATTTAATAGTTTCATGTCTAAGTTGTTTGCTGTAAACAAGAAGAGATTCCAGTTTTCTATGAAGATGAATTTATAACTCAGTTACTTTTTTATGGACATTATTTTCTAAAAGCAAGTTAAAACGTATTACATGTTTTTGTTGTTATATGTTTTGTTATTAACGTCATTCATTGATTTGTTATAGATGTTTGTTCACGTTCTTTTATTTAATACAGAAACAAGAGCTTTTATTTGTAGTAACTGTATTGTCAAATAATAATTATATTAATGTAATAGTGTTTTACAATGGTAATGTCGGTTTTTGTGTGATGGTTTTTGGATGGCTTTGGAACCAAAAATTTGAATCGACAAATTAGGCTATTTTGCTTTAATTGTCAGAAGTTTGCCGACTTTCAGATAATTTTTTAAAAAATTATATAGTATCTTCTAGACTAATCATAGTTAATTAAAAAAAAAAAACACTTTTTACTTCAATTCATTTAAAATTTATTTTGAAATTTCTTAATTTTCTAGATCCAAATGTAGAAAGGCCCTATCCTTATCCTCCAGGTATGATTGTATTTTTACATTATTATTCACGATTTTACTTAATATTCCCAACTATATTTTTTCTAATTATTTATGTTACATACACTACTGTTATAATGAATTCTACTGCATCATCCAGAAAAAATCTACTTGATCATTATCTCAATACTATTGTAATTACACATAATTACCTAGTATGAACATCTGTTTGACTGTATTTCCTTTGGACATATGCAAATGAAAAACTAGTTTCCCTATAGGCTACTTACTCTATATGCCTCATAGGTTTAAGCATGGTAATAACAACTTTNGGTCATGGTAGATTCATGTGACATCATACATTTATGAGCATAAATTATATTATAAAATAAAATGAGTAATTTTTCAGTTAACCTCTTGTTACCAGTTACAATAATAACATAAATGTAATTTAGCAGCCATCTTGTTTTCATACAAGCGTTCAATACCCTGTTAGCACCATTTAATTCTAAAGTTTAGCAAACCCCCAACCCTAGAAACAAAATTGAGGTCTTTATGTTTGATATAAGCTCATCTATTGTGATTAGTAGATTAGGGCCACTCTGTGGCCATCATCTTGTTTCTGTTTGCAAAATTATAACTTTCACTATGTTTACATGAGGTTGTAAAATAATGTCAATGTCTACTGGACTATTTATACTTGCACAATAATGTAATAAACAAGTGTGTCATCTAGTTCCAAAACCAGCTAATTGCATTTTTTTTTAAATTTTGGATTAATTTAAAAAAAATGAAGTTTATGTGACACTTTATAAGTTTAAATTATGAATATGTTTCAAAATAAGCTTTATGCTTCAGTATAATAATTACTGAAATATCAAGTTATTTCCAAAATCAGCCAATTGCAAAAAGTCACTTGTCGTTATTATTCTCGTTTATTAGTAGAAATATAATTAACATAATAAATACTATATACGTAAATACTATATAAGTATGATATAGTACAAAAAATATAAATACAATTTGATTGTTGAAGACAAGTTAGTAAATTGCAACTATATATACCAGGTCATAGCCCGAAATATATTGACTTCATTTACATGTTTTTCCAAAAAATAAATGAGTAGATAAAATAACCTAAAATTGAAAAGTTAATGTCAGTAGAATACGATAACACCAGAATACTGCATCATAACAGGAAAATAGGATGGTAGAAGAGGAAGGACGATATATATAAAAAAAATTGTTTAGTAGTTTAAAAATGTACCCAAAGTTAAATTTTGATTGTTTTTTAAATAAAGTGAATGTTGAAATACAAATGCATTTAAGTAGTAATCTTACTCCCAGTTTATAGCCTGTTTTTTTAATAGAAAATGCTAATAATTGGCCCCAGAACCATCTATATTTAAGAGGTCGTTTCTAAAACCAGCCATTTGGAATTTTGATAATGTAATCACTAGTGCCTGTCACAACTTAAAATATTATTTTTGAGATAATACAACTTGAAAAGGTTAGTAATATTTTCGTGCAAAAAAGTTTCTTTCTAACTTTTTTTGAAAAGACAATAAACGTTTTTTTTTTTCATTTCTTGAACAATTTTAAAAATGTTAATTGGCTGGTTTTTGAACTATCTGACGCAATTCTGATATTTCTTTTGATGGGTGTTTCTCTGTAGGGGATAAACTTGGGTAGAAACCTTAACTCCAAACGTGCATTATTCAATGGTTGGAATATTTTAAAGAAATTGCAGTAATTATAATTAATAAATCTAAATCAATCAATAACAAATCATTCATAGATTTTGTGTTCATTAACTTATACCTTAGTAAAACTTTAAATAAAAGATCCCAGAGTCCATCTGAATTGAGGAATGTTTTATATAATTGGGGAAATATATGTATTTCTAATTCTACTTTCAGTGATGAAGATATATTTTTATTCTTCATTTGTTTCCATGATTAATACATACTATTACTATTTTATTTTTGTCTTTTATGTTTAACTTCAACCCCATAAATTGAAAATAAATTATTCAATTCATTAAATAACATTTCAAATTTTATATTGTAACTATAAGATTTATTAAACACACAAACACTTTTTTATGAAAATTCATTTAAAATTTATTTTGCAATTTTTAAATTTTCTAGATGATGGTGGAAATTTGCCCTATCCTTATCCACAAGGTATGATTGTATTTTTACATTGTTATTAAATGATTTTAGATAAATTCCAATGTATAATTTTTCTAATTACTTATGTTGCATATATTATATAAAATTAATATAATATAGGCTTAAGCTTGAATTTAGGGGTGATCCCTGGAAAATTGATATTTTTTTTTTAATTTATATAGCCTAACTAAATTACATCATTGTGCTTTCTTTATACTTTGATGAGCATGTATGCACATAGTTTACCAACACACTTATCTGAAATATATTTATTGGTGTATATTCCCTTTCTCTACCTTTTATTGGACATTTGTTTTTAAAACTGAATAATTGTGTGATCATATTACACATAATTTAATTTAAATTCTGTTACCTACATCACTTATAGCACATAATATACAACAATACCTTTAAGTAAATTTGATTTAGATTGATTTTTAGTTAGTTGTACCTAAATTATTTCAATCTAATGGCCAAGATTAAATCTGATAATTATTATTTACAAAAATACAACTTAGTTGTAATTTGAATGAGTAGAAATTAATTTATAAATTTAACTTTTACTTATATGAAGTCTAATTTAATAATTAAGATGACTGTTTATTCAACACCTTGAACTACTTAGGTGTATACAAACTAATAGGAAACTACATAGTATGTATTGTGAACAGTTCATATCACAATGTTTGATAATGAACGCCAACCACAGCTAGTCTTTTTGCAGCTCCTGTAAATGTGACATATGGCTACAATCCTAACAAACAATATGCCAAACCTTCTGTTGAGTACAAGGCCATATAAAACAAAAATCTATAGGCTACAATCCACTAGTTTATCATTTACTGTTAATAATATACATCAGGGATTTTCAAACTTGTTGAACTTGTACCACTTAAATAGCTGACAAAAATAACGAATAACGAAAAATACATATTTTCATATTTCCTAATTTGAATTCTGTATAGCCAAGAGTAATTTATGCATTTTGGTCAGAAGGACAATCAGAATAAAATAAACTATCTTATCAAAAATTCTTGTTTATTATACTAATTAAAGCACACACGCTGCTATCATTTGATTTTATTCTATGTCCCTTTTCATCTTATACAATCTTAAACACAAACATTGAAAAAATTAAAATCAAATAATAAATGTAATAAATATGATACATCATAACTAAATCAACTGCACAATGATTAATGGACTTATTGCTAACCAAGGACAAATAATAAATTTTATAGCAAGAGGAAATCACTGATTCATAATACAATCTCTATTTATCACTTGAAAATCCTTAAGGTACCACTAGTGGTTCATTTACCACAGCTCGAGATCTCAAACTCCTTCTTTGTATGACTTTCATTATTCCCCATATAAACACCACCAGTTGTATCATTTTCCTGTTGTGGAAAGCCTTTAATTTTTTGTTATATCTCTATTTACCACTTGAAACAACTTAATGTACCACTAGTGGTACATGTACCACAGTTTGAGAATCCATTTTCTACAAGTTATGACATAAATTGAATTTCTGAATTTTAAATCTTTATCTAATCTTGAAAATAGATTAATGACCATCAGTTGTCACATATTTCAGATATATATTTATTAACTATATTAACTTTTTTATACATTTGACTTTTTTCCCAAAGGATAAGTCCTTAATTTACAATTGTTTGAAATAAAAATATAAAAATATAAATATGATCCAAAGAAAGCATATAATATACACAATGTTATATACTTTATTAATAAATTATTACAAATAATTATTAAGAAATTTTAAAAAAGAATGAACAACAGAACTGAAATACATGTTAGTACTTATAAAATGTAAAAAAAAAAAAAGAATTACAAGAAAGCACATACATTACACATGTTATATATTAATAAATTAGTACAAATAATTAAGCAATTTTAAAAATGAAGAACAGCAGAACTGAAATAACTCTTAGTTCTTATAAAAGGTAAAAAATAAGAATTTGCATGTCTCCTACTTGTTCTACAACATTTCATATCTCTTGGGAGGAGCATATGGTTTAAATTTCTCAAAAAAAAATCTACAGCAAATCTGATAGAATTCTCTTTCCTACGCTCTGCCAATGATTTTAGATTCAACACTTCCAATGCATCTTGGTAACTAGTAAAAAAATTTTGAAGTATAATACTTTACACACACGTTTTTGCAAACTCTCCAATTCACCTACTTGAGATTTTGTTAAAGTTTTGTGCCAAACACAACTTGGTACTCTAAGCAAGGATGAATGAATTCCATATAAATATCTTTAAGAATCACACCATCACTAGTCAACTTTCTCATTTTGTATAGCTAGAACAATTTTTTAGAAACTTTTTTTATAAATTACTGCAATATGTAATCCCCATTTTAAGTTTTTTTTTTTTTGATCAAATCACCAAGAAAATTGACACTGTCAACACAGTTTATTGGACATTTATTGATGGTTATCTCAAATCAAAAACTCTCTTGGAAAAGTTATGGATCATAACATTTAATTTAATAGGATTTAGGCACATACCCCATAACCTAGAGTCATGCTCGATCATATCCTAAGTTTCTGTACCACTTAATTCAGTTTATTCTCTCTGCCCAAACACAATACAGACATGTCCTCTACAAACTTGAAACGATGTTTCAAGTTCATATAAATTTCATTAGTTCCAATTGTAAATATGATGTCACTCAAAGAAGATCCTTAAGGAACACCATTACTACTTGTATAAATTAAAATCTTATTTGACAAAGGTAATTTAATAATTTATACACATTGATATAAAAAGGTAATCAACCACCTAATTAAACTTGATGGTAAGTTCATAACAAATTATGACCTAACAAACAACCGATGATCAGTAGGTTATAGTTAAAATCTTAATTGTAGTCTGTTATGATGGTTACCGCTATCATCTCAGTGTCCTCTGATTTAACAATAACACATTACACATATTGGCCAAGGTATTGACTAATAGATCTGCCATCAATGGCCCTAAATTGCTGTGGGTCAAGAAATTTGTTTACTTGAGGCATCAATAATATTATATGCCTCTCACAAATTTTAGATAACATTGATGACATAGACAAGAGCCTAATTTGACCAGGTTGAATAGGTAATTCATATTTAGGTACAAAAACAACAAACTCCCTTTCAAAGTTATTTGGGTACTCATTGGAATCTAATGATAAGTTTATTATTTTGGTGATAGGTGTGCCTAACTCATAAGCAAAATTGTGAAGGATAAAAGAAGGAAGCTCATCAGCAGGTGAGAATTTCCGATTAGGTAGGTTTAATATCTGCTGCAAATCCCAGTATTCCACACCATGTTCCAAAGGCAATCCAGGCATAAAATAAGAAAGATCACACAATTATATGACTGGTATAGTGTTAGAATGTGACCCCAGAAACAATTCTATTTCATGAGCTGTTTGATCAGCATCAATATTAGGAAAACAAATATTACATGTTTTTTTGTTCTACCAGCACATTTGTTTATAACTTTATAAAAATGAACAGAACCAAACATTATATCAGACATGACACCACTAAAGTCCTTACTCTTAGCTTCATTAATGCATCTTTATCTTTATGGCTGATAATTGGTCAGCAGAACCACCCCTAGCAAACCAAATATTGTTGTCACGAATAAGCGATGCAATCCTCTCAGAACACCAACCATAATCATTTGTAGATCTTGATTTTTTAACCAGAGGAACAAAAAGTTTTCTCTTATAATTCTTTAATTAAGTTAATAAACTTTTTCTGTAACTATATTAATGTCCTTGTTGATAAATAATAAATTCCAATCATATGAAAAAAGTTTTATCCAAAATTATTAAAATTAGATTACCTTTTAGACCTGCATTCAAAGGATTCCTTTTTTCCTGTGTAAAGAACTGAGTTGCAAGGTGTAAATACAATAAGATTGTGATCTAAATTTTCAATCTGCGCATATACCATACATGTAACAGTTAGTATAACACTTATCCAGTGTAATATTTAATCTAGTTGGTTGGGTTACTAACTGTCTAAAACCATGAAGATTTTTTAATCTAATTTCACAAAAGTCATTGAAGTCCCCCATTATGATAATATTCCCTCTTGTTTTTATGGTAAACATTATATCAATCTCACAAATAAGATAATATTTATTTACTTTCAGCATGAACATTATTTGGAGTTGAAAATCCAACTATCCCTATCCACAGTATTTCTTTTGTCATATAATTGGTCCATATTATAATGGAAATAGCATCTATATCCTTATCAATAGGATACACAACTGACAATACTGTGATAGACTCCTTATTGAAACACCATCACCATTAACCTTGTCCTCTCATCCAAGGTCGATGAAAATATTAAGTATCCATCAATATTGAATGAATCTATATATTTTTTCTTAATCAAAATTTAAGTGAATATGGCAATGTGAGGTTTCTCATATAATGAGCTTGCACTGTATCAAATTTTCATAAATCGATCACAGATTAGTCATTATAATTTTAGGTAATT
>PXIH01S0031018.1:2203-14593 GCA_003024985.2 Euperipatoides rowelli
TGTGTATTTATTATTTATTTATATATTTAGGCTAAAATAAATTTAGCTTATTAGGGGTGGCAACATTTGCCTGGCACCCCGGCACCAACATACCTTGGCTCGGCCCTGACTGTAACCACTGCTAATGTTAAACATTCCACAATAAAATTAGAAGGAATGACTTCATAAAGAATACAATGAACTTTAGGGATATGTGAAATAATGAATTTTGAGCAGTTTGCTGTGAATGTTGGTGAAATATTTTCATCCAATATATATTTACTGAATTTAATTCCTGTTTACAGGTTGACACTCCTGCTTTACACTCATTCCTCCTTACCTTCTGCATCGGTTTCTAAATATTGTACATTTTTCATTATCTGATAATCATCTTCTATCCGTATTGGCTCATTAACTTTACAAGATGAGTTGAACTGTATTGCTTCAGGAGTGGTGACTGATATGCTGGCATTGTCAAATTCCTTATTAGCTTCTGTATGCAATCCTGAGCTCTGGAACTCCAGGATGTCTTGGAATATTGCTGTGTCTTCTGGTAATGTGCTTACATTATAGTGAAGGGATTGTGACTCCAGGGAATCAAAAGAGATGACCACTTGAGAGTGCCGGTTCGGCTTTACAATGATAGTGATATGAAACCCTGTAGTGCACAATGAAGTTTAGACCTAGAAGTATAGGTACCGGTATGGAAAGGTTTTGCATGACAATAAACCTCTCTCGGCACTTGGTTCCATTGTTAAACGTGAATAATATGAATACAGCCCATTCTGGTTCTACCCTTGTCACTCCATCCGCTAATATAAGGTAACAGCCTTCGGCAGCTTTCCCCAAGGTTGGTAGATGTGTGCCATCCAATTTCCTTGTTTCTGTGTAACATTCCAGGTATCTAGCAACAAGAGACTATGATCAGCTCCCGTGTCTAGTCTGCTCCATATTTCACATCCATATATATTTAGTTTGAAGATGGATAAGTCCTCTAAACCTCTTTCTCCTGTAATACATCACTTGTTTGTTTGGGCGATATATTTATTTTTGTTGAAGTTGAAGGAATAGCTGCTTACCCTGCTGTGGTACCCCTCTGTCCATTTAAATGACAGTCTTAAGGGCTCTGGCTGTGTTGGTGTCTTGGTTTGTAACCAACTTTTTACCCACGCCTTTGCCTTTATCGACAGCAGCGACCTGAAGTGGCTAGTTGTCCCTTCCATCAGTCTGATGTGGTCCGTTTTGATTATTATGTGAATTGTTAATATTGCAGTTATCCCCTCAGGGTGTCCTGTTATAGAATCCATTGTTTCTGTCTGACAGGTAACCGTTATTCTGCCATCTTCCCCTATCATTGTTTGGTCTAGAGTTAGATTGCTGGTTATACTGGCCTTGTTGCTTGTTTTCTCTGAATTCACTGTTATTATTGGAGGAGCCATTACTGCTTCTTACATCAATTTTGATGACCTCCTCCATCTCATTTGCTTTTTGGACTAACTCCAAAATAGATTTAATGTTGTCTCTGATGAGTACACTGAAACCACATTTCATTTTTCGATTTATGCACATTATGATTTCCTCAAGATATGGATAGGCTAGTTTGATCACATCATTAATCCTCCATATGAACGAATCTAGCTTTTCATCCATTCATTGTTTGCTTTCTTCCACCTGAGCAACGTACCTCATCCTCTGAACTGCACCATGGTAACTCTCTAGGAATTTTTCTTTAAATACGTCCCAATTGGTACATGTAGGCTTCACTTGTCTAAACCAAGTGATGGCTGAACCTTGGAAAGCTTGTCCTAAGTACGTCAACCATTGGCTTTTTTGCACGTTGGTGATCACGAAGTACTCTTCAAATGTATTCAGGAAATGTGTTGCCATGCTTGTGTTGTTTTTACCTGAAAAAGTAGGTATGCTTATTCTTATGTTGGGAACGTGTGATGCAATCATCGGCATTGAAGTCACATTATTTTCTATTTTCTCCTTTATCACTGATACTTCTTCAATAACTTTATCATTCTGTTTAACACAGACTTCCACTTCTTTGTTAATCATAGATATTGCTTTAATGTTTTTGGATATCTTCTTACTTAATGAACATATCTTATAGTCACTCACTCTTTCCATTTCACAGCTCTCTTCCTTGTACTCTTGGAGCTTTTCCAACAACTGAACTTGGTTGCGTTCTATAGTGCTTTGGATTAGCTCTGCTTGAGTTTCCCGATTTTCTATCTCTTCCTCCAGAATGCCTTTCATTTCCAACCTAGTTTGCTCTACTTTATCCTCAATTTGCTTGTTTACATCAAAGATTTTTGCATCTTTTTCCTGTTGACTAATGAAATTACTAATCTTGAGCTCCATGGAATCATAGATTTTTTCATTTGTCCGATTTTTTTCCTTTGTCTGAGCAATTTTTCTGGTTATGCATTCCATATTTTCCGATATCCTTTTGTTTATGCTTTGTATTTTCCGATATCCTTTTGTTTATGCTCTGTATTTTTAGCTACTGATATTTTCCGATTGAAATTGTCAGCATTCTCTGCCATTTTTTGGTTCATGTGGCTATTAATGCTTTCCATTGTTTGTTTATTCATGGTTTGCACCATTTGCATAAATTGTTCTAACTCAGACAATGGTTTTCCTGGTGACTGACCAAAATCTATCTATTAATATTTATTTTAAATATTATTTTTAAAACAATACGCTTTTATCTACAAAGCTATTTCAAGGATATACTAGAGAGAAAAAAATCTTCAAGTTATGCTTCACTTATTTATCAAAAATGAAAACTTGAAAAGTATTCAGAAAAATCTATTTAAAAAAACGATCTTTCAAATTTATTTTAATTCTTTCCTTTTTAAAAAAAAAAAATCAATGAAAGTATCTATTTTAATGTTGGGCGCCTATTCTATGCAATTATAAATTCGTCAATCATTAATGCAAGAGGAAAAAAAAAATCTCAACGGATATGTTTAGGCTACACAACTGCAACTGATTAGAAAACAAGATCCATTTTTGTTTTACACATTCCCTGTTCCCTCTCTATTTCTTTTCCTTAAAAAAAAATACAAGTTAGCCCTCACGTTGCGACGTCATGTGTAATATTTTGTAGGGCACTATTTGTAATATCTATTGTGATGATCTACTGTATATGCATAAGAGGTAACTCCACACACACAAACGCAATAACTACCCCACTAATATGTTACCCTTAGACTAGTTCTCAAAAATAGATCTGATCCTCTGTAATGCCAAGGTCGAGGAGAATTCAGAAACTGTGAATCAGATTAGCCTAATCTAATCTTAGGCTTCTTTGCTCCCACAAATTAGCTTAATACACAATTTGCTTTACTCACACACAATTCACAAATAACTGATGCATAATGATATAATCCTGAAAAATAAACTATAACTTATGATAAGCTATGATGCAATTAAATAATACATAGAACTAATATAAAACATGAATGAGATAATGCATATTATCTTTACCAATATCACTATTTATTGTATTAGACAACACATATATATATTTACTTTCTTAAAATTATAAGACTTTATGATATTCAGACATAAAAATATCACAATAAAAAATATCATGTCACGCTAATGACAAACTCTAAACATTATTAGCATGCATTACAAAAAAAATATGAAATTATGATAGAAAAATATTATTGAGTTCCCTATCTAATCACTGTCTAATGAATAATCATAAAATAAAATTGATTTATTTTATAGAGCTCTTCACCTTTTATAAATTTGGTTATAACCTTTAGATTATATCCCTACCCTGCTATTCAACATGATCATACATATCATTAGTTTTTGCAAAATTACTTTCAGGGCCCTGATTAAATGAAAAAAATGTCAGTAGACTATTTTTTAGGGGATCCTGCTTTGACACTAAGATAGACTTTTGATCAGGCAATCTTTCTTTGAAAAGTTTCATTCAATAATCACACAATGATTTAGGTGAGCTCGAAGCTGGAACCCTAGCTGTGGCTAACTTTTACAAAGTAATGTAAATTGACTTACAGTACATGTCCTGATGTTATACCATTTAAGTGCTCTTTCCCTGCCAATTCCATTCCATTAAAGCAAGTACTGGAGTCTTTACCATTGTTCTTTCTGTTATCAAAGTTGGTGGCTAGTTGACAGTATCAATCCGTTGACTTACAGACTAGTCAACTGATGTGTGAAAATGGCTGACGTAATGAAATATTACATTATTGATATAAATAAAATATGAAACATTATTAATTCAATAATGTATTACTTATAATATACAATATTATACTGAATACACCATACATATGTATATATATGTCAGATACTACACTGTTAGCTCTATTCTATCACGAGACAGATTATTGAATCATATAAGCTAATTTACGCCTCAGCTTGACACAATCTGCTATTACTATGACACCCGGCTTCGAGGTCGGCATACCCTACACTAGCATGGAGACAGGGGGTCTCCAAGGCCAGCATAGACCTACACCCACATGGAAGTCAAGGGAGTATAATCAGTCTGGATTGTGCCTACTAAAGCGGGGGGTCCTGCCACTAACAGCCTACTTTTGACATAACCTTCGCATCAGCACTAATATAAGGTTAATCCGTCATGTGTTAGCATCACTTAGCAACTAGACCTTATTTACAGTAAGGGCACTTGTGCTGTAGCAAAGCGCAAGTACTAGACTAACCCTAACTTGAGACAACTATTATCTCCGCAGCCTCGGCTTTGGGGTGGGGGGGGGGGCTCAAGCACAACAGTTAAGGCACTTGAGGTCCCAATATATCCTGGCTGACATAGATCGGAGAAGTTAGCCCCAGGGAGAAATTACCAAATAAATACCTTGCCTTTACCATTAACCTATGTCCACACTTACATGCAAATCTACATATCCGAACTCACCGATATAATATATTTACATGCAAGCCAATGCATACAGCGGTTACCTCAAAGGACAAGATAAATACTGAAAGAGGGCAAATTGTGCTAACTAGGGAATAATCTCTCAAAGTAACTAAATAGCCAGCACAATTATGCAAAACAAAAAGGTAGCCTATCTAAAGCCCTAATATAATACCAGTCCGAACCGGCTGATAAGGACTAAAGAGCAACAAAGTGGGACCAACCTTTTATTATCCCTGCCCCGATAGAAAGATACAGGTATGACCCCTATTAACCCCCATTAGAAAAGGACAACTACTAGTATAAATATTAAAATTAACTATGCCAATACATAGTCTTTACACATACACAAACAAGCGTCCATTTAGCAAATACACATCTTTATTTACTTAGAAATTATAACAAACAAATTCTTTTCCATATTGAAATAAATAAAATTTACCCCGTACAATATGTATAGTGTATACTGGCCAAATATGATTAATTTACACTATAAATTAGACTAGAAAGGAGGGAGAAAGGATGGGAGTTTGGATTATAGCCAACTGGGCTTAAAACTGTATAATGTCTTTATTAGTAACGAAAGAGTTTATAAAATTTGATAAAAAGTTCAGGTTATTAGACTAGATGAAGTTTAAACGGGAAACAGTTCATGAGAAGTATCACGGTGAAATTAACGTAGACTGAATTATACTAAAACTAGGGGATGGGCTGAATTACAATTAGAAGAGGTAGGTGCACAAGTATATGAATTTAGACAGGAAATTAAACAATTTGTAACCTGGACATAGTAGATACCTCTGGAGTTCGTCCAAAGAATATTACTTAGTGGGCGTTCATATTATTTTCTTAGGCTCTTTGGTTGCAAGAGCCAGACTTCTGTTAGCCATCAAAAATCGGGTCCCATCTCTCGAATTAATGGCTTGCAGGAGCTTTTAAACCCCTGGATTAGGAGCGTTTTGAAGCTTGTTTAGAAGGCTCCTATAGGTTGCCATCCCCTGTCATCTGCTTATATGTAGGTTAGGTGATGTCAGACCAATAGTAGCTCCTCCTCCACCTAGTGTTGGTTTTAGCTAGGTTGCCTTGGTAATTCAACAAACACAATTTATTCAAAGATAATTCAAGAAATTATATATTGAAAATAAAGTTTTAGCTTAGATGAACATTTATTATCATTTAGCTAAATATAGTCTTTTATATCAAATATATTGTCCATAATTTCTTTATCTTTTCTTTTATAGTGAGAAGAGTCCCAGTGTGGCTTGGACTTTGGCTATATCCAGGCAATACTATTGAGGGGGGGATTAGGAAATGCATACAAAAATCGTCAGAATTCAGAATTAATATCTATATTTTAATAAAGTTAATAATTCTACCAAAACAAACCAAAATTAGTAATACCTTGTTGGACAAAATTAGCTGAGATACAAATCAAGAATAAAACATGTTTTGTTTTGTACTTTGCTACTTCTTATAGCAGCAAAGGACATATATATATTTGAATGAAAATTAAGATTAAAAATCTATAAGATTATTAATTACTACATTTTAAAAAGTACAAACACAATATTTGTATGTATGCATATACTATTATATATACACATGTACATGTATCTCCCAAGTGTTATGCAGCTGGAAAAAAGGTTAAAATCTGGGTATTGACTGCTGGCAATATTATAGGCTATTCCTGCTTATTTTATACTAATAAAACTTGTGTGTTATACATTGTTAAAGAATATTAAAAATGGGAATATGCTACACATTAAACATTTATGAAAGTATTAATAAATATAAATTATAGTGAAAAAACTGTTGGGGTAATCTTATTACCCCCTTGATAGAAGTAAGGTTTATAAAACGTTGGTAGTAGATGGGTTAAAAAAAAGTAATAATTTTGTTTAGTATGCTATTTAAAATTTCATGAAAAAAAATTGTATTTGTGACACACATCTACAGGGCCACACCAGATTATATTGACACAATACACTTATGCCCCCCCCCCCCTCTTTTTCATTTTCTATGAAGTGATGCAAATTGTATAAAAAAAAATCTAGCAAAATTATCAGTATAATAAACACATTGTTAAAGAATATTGAAAATTGGAATATGCTAACTAATAAAATTCCAATAAATTTAGCTTGTATAACCTAAACATATACATTATGTTACTTAATCCAGCTCTAAGAGCAGAAAAAATTATTTACATTGCATTATTGCCAGCACTAACAAAATGATTGTGCACTGAATTTAAAAAAACTTACAATATTTAAGATATAATCCCGTCGGGGTAGTCGAGTGGATAAGCACTCCGCTCGGCGCTAAGCTTGCTGCCAGTTAGAATTCGGGGAAACCTTCATTCCCCGGATTAAATCAGATCAAGTTGAAAACTGTCTTTCCTTAGAAGTATATTCCAAATCGTCTAAATCGCAGGATCCAGAGATTTTTCTCTGAATTATTGTAAGCATGTAAAATGTATTTAGAACATATGTCCACATTGTAAAATGCATCTTGTAAATAAATCCATTGTTTCTCCCTTGGGTGAAACATATTTAAAAAAAAAAATTAGTATATATTGTAAATAATAATGAGCAGATTGGGTAACATCAAATATTTCATTTCAGAATAATTTTAATTTAAAATATTGTATATTACAATAATTTTTTTTTATCATTCAAAATTAATCAATGTATTTATGACTTTAAATATCTTATTACAGTATCCTGTAAAGATGTATTTGTAATTTTTGATATCCATGTAGCAATGTTCATCCTATGTTTAAAGTGAGGCGGCTAGGGTTTCTACAACTAATATTTCAATCTTTAATAATGTTAAATATACAATAAATCAAATATTTATTCTAAAATAAATACAGTATTTATAATGTATAAATATGGGTGAAGATTTTATCAAGACTTAATTTATAAGGCAATTTAAAATCCTTTCAAATAATTAAAAAAAGTAGTCCTAGATTATGATGTACACAATTTAAAAAAAAAAAAAATAAATAAAGTGACCCGTCATGAACAGGAGATCTTTATTTTAATGATGGAAATGCCTACAATTTTACACTTATGAATAACATGTTTTCCTACTACGGTTCTTAAGGTGAGGCAGCTTACTGGGCTAAAAAACCCTGGCAAGGTGTAGAAGACAGGGGGAAAAAAACCTTTCCATAAGTGCCTCGACTGAGACGCGAACCTGGAAACGTCTCAGCTTATGTCGTCAACCTTGCTTAAACAACCTGTATTGCTACAGATCACGCCACAAGGACAGGACATGATGAACACAATTGTATTGAGAAATAATTAGTTTAGTGACTATCACCTTTTAGTACTTCCCACCCTCGTTAGGGTTACCATATTTGCCAAAACAAAAACCAGGACATTTGTAGAAACATCACTAAGAGGTGTGGGGGGGAGCTTCCCCTTCAACTTCGAAAGTCCAAATTTTGTGAGAGTTGGGAATTTGAGTTAGCGATGGGAATTTTTTTCATCCCTTCCTATCCTTTCCCAATAAAATTCTCTAGCTACAGCAATGAATCTACAGGCACAAAACACAATTTGAAAGTACTAGCCTATACTACTTGGGCTAATGCCAAAGCATTTTAGTTCCATTGCTATTACACAGTACATTTTTTGTTTACATTTCTTTTACATATAACTTTGCTAGGATATTTAAATATAAAGTTAGAAATAGATCATTTTTCAAGAGTCCTACAAATAATTAATGATACAGAAATTATACAGTAGCTATCTGATTTCTAAATTTAAGTCTTTCTTTAAACATAATCATTAATCAACTCAACGTAAAAAAAATACAAATTTTCATTCCCTTATTATTGTGCCATTACAGTATATACTGTATATTCTAAATGATATTACAAATACAAAACATTTACCTGCAGTATTTATGCAGTTAAGTCAAAGGTAATATCTTTCATCTTTAGCTGTGATGTTTTAAAAACATAAAAGAAAAAAAGGGGAGTGTCAACTGTTAACGAAGTTGACAAATACGAGAATTCGAGTACTAAAGCCACTATTCGTCTGTAACTTCAAGTAAAATTATTTCACATTTATCATTAGGGGCAGCAAAAAAAAAAAAATACAAGAAAGTACAATGATTAAAGAACTAATATATTTTATCAAAGGGATTTTTTTTTAAAAAATCAGTTTGTATTTTGGAAGGTTATAATCTAAAACTTCACTGACAAGTAAAAACAGGACATTTTATCACTTTTGCAAAAATAATCCCGGATGCTATTTTAACTAAAATACGGATGTGCCCGTGCAAATACAGATGTATGGTAACCCTAACTCTGGTGTGAGGAACCACTTGGTATGGCCTTGCAAATATCTATTGTACTTACCTGTATTAAATAGCCAAAATAATTTGGCTCTGGGGCTGGCATCTGGCTTTAGGTGCATGGAACAAGTCACTTTAAAAAACCAACATCTCTGGCTTGTAGATTTCAGCTTAAGAATTAACTGGCTACGTTATTCAATTATAATTCACTATTTTAAACCAAAATAGAATGGAAAAAAAAAGAAAAACATCTCATTTTGGATAATAAAGCTTTTTTCTCAAACTTTATTTGACAAATTACAATAAATTTTATGAAAATATTGCATATCCATATTTTTCATCAATATTTGGCCCAAATAGCCACTTTCTATAACTTATTTGAAGAAAACATCAAGATTTCTTCCTCATTAAGAATATTATATCTGTCGAAACAAAACAACATTTTTTTAAGGATAGAATTTGAGCTATATATTAAACCTATATCAATATTAGTTATGTTTGACAGATATAAAAACTTTATCAAACAAATTGCTTAAATCATCAAAGTATGATCATCTCTCATTGGTCAATTTCAAAACTGATAAATCACGATAGTATAAAAGATAGCTTAGGTGGATTAGCAGTGAAAACAATCATTGGTTGTTAAAATGTTTTATATGTATGATTATATGGTAAATTTATAAACAAAATTTTGAAGTTAATCAAAATGCCTAATTACCCTCCTTCCCCAGCCTTTTCCTTTATTTGTATGATTATATGGTAAATTTATAATCAAAATTTTGAAGTTAAAATGTTTATTCCCCCTTACCTCCCAGCCATTTCCTGAAACTGATTCAACAAAATATTGAGTAATGAATAAGATCAATTAGGAATGAATCATTTAATGTTGATTACTAAGCAATTTGTGTGTAACATTCAAAAACAGAGAAACTAAACAATAATTTTTTTTTTAAATTATTAAATAACAAAGTTGATTTAACAGATTTAGAATAAAACAATTAAAGCAATATTTTTTCTTTTTTTTAAACAAATAGCAACAAGCAGAAAAAAATATTTTTGCTAACATTATATCTTTACAATTTGTTACATTTTTAATTAAATACATATTAAGGATATAATTTACTAAGTTCCTGAGTCCAGGCAAATATTTCATCATTTTTATTTCATCTTTTTTTGTTTAAATAAATATTTCTTTAAAAAATAGCAATTGGCTGGGATTTCAATAAATATATAAACAAATGCAATTCAATATTGATCTGACAACCTTTAGTTTTACACAATACTTTGTTCATCTTTATGCTCAAATTTACATTAGCTATTTAAATGATAAACTTTTACATCTGTTTCTTAAATCACAACCAAAATTGTGCGAACATATTGAAAAAGTTCAAGGCTCTGAGTACAGTATACTCTTGAAAGAACAGACCATCGGGGAATGACTGGTGCCACTTTTATAAATTTTCCATCAGTTCAAGAGTTCTGTTTTATAAAGAATAAGAAATGGATATTATAGGCACTGTCAGTTTCATCACTGTAAATACTGAAATATGTCACAGAAGATAAAGAACATATTTAAAGGAATATTTGAAGATAAAATCACATAAATAATAATAAATACCGTACCTATTATTTCTTTAAACTGTATTTTAGAAATGACATTATTTCAAATAGTACTTTTTTTCCCAGTGCGGTTCTTTCAAGAGTTGACTGTATAATCAAATGTACAATAAAACTTGTTTACTAATATTACTGGTACTGCAAAATTATATTCAACTCTGAAATCAGTATACATAAGAAGCTTCGTAATACCACAAATATGTCGTATTGATAATAGTATGTTTGTTATATGGGTGTAATTATTTTCTATTTAATTCTCAAAATAAAATTAATAAATATAGGCAAAAATATTTTAAAACATTTCATATACATAATCTTCGATGTTAGTCTGTTTGTTAAAACCCATTAATTTATTTGTTTTCTCAATGTACCACTCTTTTTTCATTGACATTATCAACCCATTACTCCCTATTGGCAAATTGCAAGAACTATAAACAGTCAGTTTGTGCATGTGACTAATACAATTTTAGGCATATTCGTTATTATAATTTTCCAGTTCATTTCATTAAATTTACATATGGTTCTGATCATGTTATATAATTTCATAGATGATTGTGAGATAAACAACACGGCGGATTCTGAGCAGTAAAGCATTAGATTATATAAAATAGGTAGCTTTATGCCATAGTAAATTACAATACAAATCAATATGAAATTATACAGTGAATGAGTCAAATGCATTAAAAAACTAATACCTCTGGCTGTATACCAAAATACAACATTAGTGATTTAGATAACTCATGCAGTGCTACGAATAGAGAATCATAATCGATGTGATCTCAAAAAAAAAAAAAAAAAATGTACAAGAAATTCATGATTATGATTGCATAAATGATTGAAAATAAAATATCCCTAAACTGCAAACTCAGACATTATCACCATTCTATATTTACAAGCCAATTATCTGCGACTAAAATCCATAGATGAAGCAATATCTTTTTTGTTGTTGCTAATTTGAAAACCAAATCGCACATGTAACTCATCTCTTGAGGAAAGTTAGAATGTTTGACATGAAACGAATGAAATAAAGATTTTTTAAACTAACATAATGACAAATGGTCTAGTTCAGTTCATGCATTTAAAGACGAATGAAAAAAATAGAGAATAACTAAAAATGTTTGCAAATGACAAACTCAATTTTTATTTATTAACCAGTTACATTGGGTAATATGTTATTTTATTTTTTTTGCAATTTAATATTTAAATTTTTGTTTCCCTATTTTCTTTCATTATAATCATATTATTTTTTTGCTTGACCTAATACAGCATCAGAACTTTATTGATTACTAAAATATTTTAATTTATGCATTCAACTAAAAAGTGCCGACTTAAAGTAGTTTCTGCTTAATTCATGTCATAAAGGGGCTAAAGTTCAAGTTAAAAAAAACACAGAACTACCTCAAATTATTAGTTGTTTATATACCTTTACTAGTTCTGGGTCAATAAGTAGAATCTCAAAAATTTCATAAAGTTAAAATATACAGTATGTTGTCTTGGTTTGCTAATACATGTACCGTATATTGAATACATGGGTGCCAACAGTTCAATAGGCTCGAGCCTGAAAA
>PXIH01S0031098.1:2878-15980 GCA_003024985.2 Euperipatoides rowelli
ATCTTTAAAAATCAATAATAATAAAAAATTAAAAAAATCCGTTACATTTGACCTTTAATTAATTTTATATTATAGATTATTTACAGTTTTTGTTAATAGCTTCAATAAAACTGGTAATGGGGGATGTTTTATATCGTGTGGTTCAAATTTTGGTGTGCAAAGATTGAAAGCCGCCTTTGTTTGAATACCAGAAATATGAAACCGTGTTGTTGGCATAAATTCAGGATAATTTTTCATAAATTTATAGGCATATTTAGTCAAAAGGTTATATAGTCTTTCTTCAAGAGATTTTAAGCCTAGTTATATTAATGCATAATTATAGTTAGTGTAAGAACTTCCTAGTATAATTTTAGCAACTCTTTTTTGTATTCTTTCAATGTTTTTAATTTGTGTTTTCGTTAAGGCACTAGACCAGACAACACAACAGTATTGTATTCTTTCAATGTTTTTAATTTGTTTTTAATTTTTTTTTTTCGTTAAGGCAATAGACCAGACAACACAACAGTATTCCATTATAGGCCTAACATACGTGCAGTAAGCTTTTATCAGTAAGGGAACACTCATACCTACATTTTTTAATCTATAAAGCAAATATATTTTTCTATTTACCTTTGTTAAGATTGTGTCAATGTGAGCATCCCATTTAAGGTTTTCCTGAATTGTGACTTCTATTATTTTGATTATATTTGTTTGTCTGAGGGATTCAGTATTAATATTTAATGTTAAAGATTTGGGGTTTCTAGAGAAGCAATGTACTATGTATTGACATTTTTCAAAATTTAATTGCATTTTGGTATCAATTGAATCACTTACCAGAGATTTGACGATAGATTGAGGGAGAGCATTATCTTCATTGTCTGGCTGGACACAAAGAATTGNAACTTCAATAAGAAAAATCCTGCAATGAAGCGTTAACATGTGACCTGAATTTTGATCTGTCTGTCTTACCTTTGCTTAAAACAATAACAGCATAACTGAAATAAAAAAAATCTTATCTAATGTATAAAATTGACTTAGCAAAATATACAGCAGGATCACTTGCTTAACCGAATAATGCAACTCTAAATATATGTAACTCTAGATATGGGCTTGACAAAAGATTACTTATAGAGTTTAGGTAGAAATTTATATAGGTTAATCCAAGAGAAATATTACCTTATAATAGATAAGCTAAGTGGAAAAATAAAAAGTAAAAAAAATTGAATTAAATAATAAAAATGGCAAAGAAAAGTATGTATAGTATATAAATAATAATTTTGATTTAAACTTCAATTTGACTAAGTTTAAGCGATGATGACATAAGCTGAGACATTTCCAGGTTCGTGTCTCAGTCGAGGCAGTTATGGAAAGGTTTTTTTCCTTGGCTTCTACATCTTGCTAGGGTTTTTTAACCCGGTATGCTGCCTCACCGTCAGACAGTAATTTTTTTTATTTGTCAAAGTGATGAATTGTATAATAATAGTTATCCGTTGGTAAAAAAAAAAAATAAAAAAAAACAATAAATTTTGGATGACTGATAAAATAAGAAATCTAATATACACTAAAAACAAATTATATAACAAGGGAGATTTAACATATATTAACTTGATACCATAGAGAAAAGATCATGAAATATCTTCAGCAAAAATCATTGAAAGTAAAAAATGTTTTGATCAAGTAAAAAAAGGTTCAGTTGATTTTTATGATTTATTGAAAAAAGACAGTTGGAATTAACATTAAAGGTAAGATTATAAGATTTGAAGACAAATCTATTCCACAGACTTATTGCGAGTTTGGAAATTTCTACTCAAAAATAGCTAATTCTTTTGCTTATATTGATTTTTTTAATATCTTCCTGGTCAACCAATACAAAAAGTTAATAGTCTAAGGGTTATTCACCAGCTTAATGATATTAAATCTTGTATATCCACAGCTCCAAATAATATGCCAAATTTTATTTTAAAACCTTTTTCTGTAGAACTATGTGAACCAATAACTTTTCTTATAAATTTATCACTTAATTATTGCACTTGTCCTGACTTTTGGAAGACTTCTTTCATAGTTCCAATCCCTAAAGTAAATAGTCCTACTAAACCAAGTTTATCAAGACCAATTTCAATTTTACCTAGCATTGCAAAGATAATTGAAAAACACATCTACAATATCAAGGTTCCTCTAATTAATCCAAGTTTGAATGTGTTCCAAACAGATCAACCATTCAGTATCTTATTACCTATGTGAATTCAATACTTAAATATTTGGATAGTACTAAAAACAAAGCAGTTTCCTTAATTACAGACTTTATTAAAGCTTTTGGCTATATTAATCACAATTTATTCATTGATAAATCAATCCAATGTAGAATTCCTTCTTATGTTATAAAGTGGTTAATATCATATTTATATAATAGATCAAGTATTTTAAAAATTCCATTTTCAGGTGAAAATTTTAATTTCTTATCATAAAATGGGGTTCCTCAAGGTTCTGTCCTTGAGGGCTCATTTTCATTATTGCCCCCAATAACATAGCTGCAAATTTCCCTAACCATTTTAAATATGTGGATGACCGAACTTACTGTTGTCCATTGTAGTTCAGACCGTAACAGAAATATTCAGATTCAGAATATGGTGGAGGAGATTGTTAGCTAAGCAAAGGAGTGTAATATGATTGTTAATCCTGAAAATTCTTGCATTATGTTGCATGATTTTTTCAATAAGTAAACCCTCTATTTATGTAATGATACAGAATACTTCCTTAACTTTTTCCACTCCAAAATCGACGCACAGTCGACAAATTTCAATTAGCAGTTCCACTCCAAAGTCGATTGAGAATAAACTTTTTATCTCTCTAAATCAATAATTATTATACGGTAATGTTAAAAACTGTTTCAAAAGCTCTTTTTTTTTTTACTTTCAAAGAATCAAAATATATTTGTCTTTAATAATCCGAAGAAATTTTTTTTTAAAAAAAAAGCACAAAATAAAAAAAATAAAAAAACCTGTCATTATAAATCTTTTTTTTTTTTTAATTTCTATAGAAGAACTTTTTTTTTTAATTAAAACTCATCAAATTAGTTTGTAATTCTGTTTATGGCTAGATCAATTATCTATCATTCAGTACTCAGAAGGTCAATTGAAAAAGTTGGAAATAACATGAATGTGATAATTGCTCAACTCTGAAATCGACCATCCATCGCCATTCATCTTTTGTTTCAGAATTGACTTATTGTTTCTCAAATTCAATAGATATTAAATTTTATATATATATATATATANTATATATATATATATATACACAGTATATATTATAGCTGACTCAAATAAAAATTAGGTATATACTAACAATGTAGATAATTTGTGGTAGTTTGAGGTGATCTGTGGTGGTTTGTAGTGATCTGCTGTGGTTTTTGGTAATCTGTTGTAGTTTTCGGTATTCTGTGATAGTTTTCTGTGTTCTGCGGTGGTTTTCGGTGATCAGCGGTGGTTTTTGTGGTGTTGTGTGATGTTTTGCAGTGATTTGGAGGGTTTGTGGTAGAAAAAATATAGAGCTTAGAATCAATGCACCCTTTTTTGTTTTACATAGACTACACCACACACAACACAAGTTTCATATCATTGGTGACTTTATAATTCCGGTCTATGAGTGTATACAGTATATACAAAAAGACAACTATACATTTTTAGGTAGGTGAACTTTATATTTTATTGGACAAATAATTATACCCAGAAATTTTTTATATTTATAAATAAATAGATTTTATTTGCAATTTTTTTGAATAAGTAGAAGAAATTCATCAAAAAATATTGTCAACCTTTGATAGTATTCAAATAAATCGATCAGGGTGAATTCTCAAACCGAGGTAAAAATTTTGAAATTGGCCTGCTCTAACTCTTGTTAAGTTCAAAAGATAAACCTATCTACTTTTAGGCTTATTTTCTTTCTTGTTCATAAACTTAATAAAGTGCTATACAAACAATTTAGTTTACCTATACTTCTTGATGTAGGGTGCAGTCTTTCTTTCAGGCATACCTCCAGGAGGAGCTTAGCCCCCCGTAGCAAACCAAATGCCCTCCCCTCCCCTGGGAAAAATTGTGAAAAAATAAAAATCTTATAAAATGAAACAGAAAGTCAACAAAATGTCAATCAATGGACACTAAGTCAACATAATGGCCACTCTAATAACAAAAAAAAAAAAAGCTCATCAAATCAGACAGAAAGGCAACAAATCGTCAACTAAAAAAAAGCTTATCAAAAAATTTGTAAATACATACACCTTGTCCCCCCCCCCCCCATGAACTTGTGAAATGCCCTCCTGGAGAAAATTGTCTGAAAGAAACACTGATTGGTTGTAAAAAGAGATAGGTGTTGCCAATATAGTATTGAAAACATAAGTGGTGCCACCAACTATGAATAAAAGGTACCGGTAATGAAAAAAAATCTTTCTGCAACCGTCATCTAAATGTTGGTTGTATTTTTAACCGCAATGCCGCAGATATTCCTGTGTGAAGCCGGCCTTAGATTTATGATTAAGATAAACAGATACTGTAACTTAATTAATTTGAAAATTAATGGATGAATAAAAATATAAAAATGTGACTGTCAATGCTGGAAAAACAAGTATATTTCTATCCTTCATGAAGTTAACTATAGAGGTTCTATTAAATAACCAAAATGGACACTGATCAAATCATAAATATCTTGAAATAGATGACTCTATCTGATTCAAGGCTTCTTGAATTTAGAATCTTAAATCATGACATACTAATATTGTACCATTAAAAAAATGTTATTTACAATCTCTTAATATTTTCTTATATCTTTGTATATAAATACTGCTATGACTTTTTTATTAAATATTTCATCATATGAATTTGTTATTCTTTGTTATTTATAGTGAAAAATACAAATATGCTATAAACTAGCTGAATCTTTAATTACTGTATTTATTAACATATTTTGGGCATATGCCCAAAATATGTTGAAATCATTTTACTTGCCAAAGTTTGGTGTTTCTGTTTTTGTAAGCTATTATTGTTGCATCACAAACTTTTTTTCTCATCTTTGTTTAATCTTTGNATATTTTCGATAAATGCATTCTTAAAATTCATGCATTATATTTTTTATTTCAAATATATGCTTATCACACATGCTGTTGGCCCCACTTCTTCAGCCATCTCGTAACCCGCTTCATCACTATGATTGACGCTTTCATTTTTATCATTGAGTTGCTCCACAGTATAACGCAATGTAATTAAAATTTATATTGTTATCTAATAAAGTAATTTAACAACCTTTGATTTAATACGAATATAGTACCGTACTGTAATTTGTTATATACTTAAAACTTCATTCCAATTTAATTTCTAATCACTGCTGTAAATCTTTCAAGTAATTAAAATAGCATTTAACAAATTATTTAACCTTCATTCTGTGTATATGTTGGTTTTAATTTTGCTATTTTTGCAACAGCAAATTGATTTTATTTTTTCCTAATCAATTTTATTTCTTTTAGTTGAAAATTTAATTCTTTTAATTTGTTTTTGTTTAGTTGTTTTTTTATAACTGTCATTTATTAGTTTTATTAATGTTGACTACTTTGAATGTTTGAACTTGTTGTTGTCTTACATTGTCTCTCTTTCCATTCATCTTGATTGTTTCGGATGTCCAAGTGTTATAATGGTCTCCTGTACCTTTAATGACAGCGCTAATTAAATGATTAATTTGAGTGATGCAGATTTGCGAGTTTAAGATAGCCGTGATTTTAAATATTTTTAAGTATTGTAAATCATTCGTTTAACTATTAATAATTTTTTTTATTACATTTCATTTGTGAATTTTATTAAATGTTTTAATATTAGTGCATTGGTCAAAATATTATAGATATTATTATATAGTGCATGGTTAAATATTGCCGTTTAATAAACTCCAAGCTGGCGCCATAATGTCTACATTTATAGAATTGAAATATTATTGCGATTGAAGTGATAAACTTTTTTGAGAAAGACTATATTTATTTGCAGTTATTGATAATAAACTTTGATTCCGTATGTGCACATTTTTCAGTAAATAACACATCCACGGTACAATAATACAATATTATTATCTAACTAATTATTGCAAGAATTCACCTGAATCCCGCTGTGATAATTAGACTGTTTTGTTAATGTGATTGTTTAATATGGAGCCAGCTAGCCTAGCTTTTTGTCATTTTAGCTTTTCTTATCAATTCTAAGAATTGTGTGTATAAATATGTAATGTTTGATCAGGAGTGACCACTGTAGGCTTCCTTAAAGAATTTTGGAGGAGAGAAACTATTTGGAGACTGACCAATGGGGGATGGTGTTTAGCATATGAAGAATAGCAGAGGTGGCAAATTTTGGGACTTTAGAAACAGGTTCAAAAAGGAGTAAAGCGTAGGATAAAAGGGGCTTGCAAATAGGAAGACAGAATCAAAATAATGAGAAATTATCAGAAAATCAGAGAAGATTGAAATCAAATTAGAGATTAGAGATCAGAAAAATCAGATAGGAGGAAAAATCAAAGATATACTCTATGATATGCAGAGATGACAAGAGTTGAGTTATGCCAGCTGAATTAACCTGATAGACTACTAAGAGATGATGACTAAGAGATGACTACTATGAGAGTGAACTAAGAAGAAAGGACTAAGAGATGAAACAAAAAAACTTAACTAGGAATTCTGTTAAGAAGATTATTCAGAATCCTGATCTAGTAGGCTGAGAGGATGTATAAGATAAATCAAGCTGATGGAGAAATTAACCATGTATTACTACTGAAATAGATTGAGTGGAGATCAGTAGTGAACCTGCTTGCTGCCAAAGAAGAAGCCACAGTAGATATTTCCAATGCCGTAGAGAGAAACATGATGCCAGAGAAATGCACAAGAAATTAATACCAAGATGCAGAATTGTGTTAAATTTCACTCAGAGCGTTCGTCAACCAGTACTCAAACTGCTGAAAATAAGGTGTGCATCAGTTCACGTTCATTGTAGGATTATTGGTGTTTGCAATTAAAAGCTGAATGTCAACTTCAAGCCTATCATTGAATTGAAATGTGTGCAGAATCTTGAGGCAAAAACTTTCCTTACTAAATATTAAAGCGGTAGATTTATTTTAGTTTAGGTATAAAAATTGACCATTCATCAATTTAGAAATTAGATATTTTTTTTATTTTTTATGAATATGTTTGAGTTGTGAAATTTATATTGTATATTTATGAATTTGAATTAATTATGTTGGTTACAAATATTGTTCAAATGTGTCATTAAATAGTCTTTAATTAACTTGTAAACATATTTATTTAATATCATGGCCATTATGGCATTAACAAAATTTAACATGAGTGGCTAAGAAATAGTTTATCGGTGTGATTTTTATGATGTGTGCAGACGTACTATTCAATCACAATGCCTTATTTAATTTTTATTTGTGTACATAAACTTATTTAACTATGCATCCACAATATTGATTGATCCTATATATTTAATTAAATTGTGCATATCTTGCAGTAAAATTATAATCCATAAATTAGGTACTCAGGCAGGCTGCATTAAGTGGTCATTATATCCTTTCAGCAAGCATGGTGAATAAATTTAATATTTATTCATACCCGTAGTCTTTATTTCTTTCCCCTGGATTCTTAACCCTGCGTTGGGCGCAACTGATCTGACAGATACATGCATCATTATTTTTTAAATTACAGCTTTATTTTAGTAAGTAAAAGCCCCCGACACTCAGTACCTTCCTAGCATAATCTCCTCTTTCGATAGGTGTAAAAAAGTTTTTGATTGAAAGTCCCCAAGGTCATGGAGGTCAATTTTAATCTATTAGATTCATTGCACCCGTTGATGCAAGAGTTTTTTTCCCATTAGCCATTATATGGTAATTTCAAAAAAAATTTTTTTTTACCAAAACATTTTAAAACTTGTTATTTAAGTGTAATAAACAAATGGTATATAAATAAGTGNCAACAATTATCATTTTTGTAATAATTGTCTTTTTGGAAAAAAAAAAAAAAAATTTGCGTACTTAATAAAATATTATTATTCTGAAATATCATTTGTCAAGTTGATATTAAA
Organism: Euperipatoides rowelli; assembly: GCA_003024985.2. Lineage (NCBI taxonomy): Eukaryota > Metazoa > Onychophora > Udeonychophora > Euonychophora > Peripatopsidae > Euperipatoides > Euperipatoides rowelli. The sequence continues at coordinate 10,957 of PXIH01S0031098.1, forward strand.
TACATTTTTATTATAAATAATAATAAAAATAATTTGAGTCCATTACACTAAGTAATTGAAAATTGTATCTGCCGGATGCATTGCGCCCGTCCGTGTGACTTTTCATATTGCGCCCGACATACGATTAAGGTATATTTGTATTATTTTATTTCAGATTGTGTTCCTGACATATTACATTATAGTATAGGCAATTCAATAAAATCCATAATTCTAGTTGCATCAAGTTGAGGGTCATTCCTAAATGGTCTGTGATAATATGGTGGGGTTGCCTCTATTCGGCGACCAACCATTCATGCTATGTCATTACAATTCTCAACATGAATGGCCAAGGTTATGCTTAGGTCAAGGCATCCCCACTGTAGATTAAAGCTAGTGAGAAAGGAAACCAATATTTAGCATTGAAAAGTCAAGGTTGGATTCTCACATAGTCTTTCATCGCATCACATGATATATCTTTAAGTCAGCTAAGCCATTAATAAATTAAAGCAGAGTCAAAGTTCCTTAAGTAAGCTGAAATAATGTGCTACCCTTCGGTGCTCACCCCATACTCTCCCTGGACTCTGAGTGTAGGTTAGGAGAGTACTGGAACAAGAGTGCGCCGGGCGTACATCATATCACACATACACACATGAGGATTCTATGGCCTTGCAATACACAAACAAAATTTCTAATTATATATAATGCATCAAATTAAGGTTTAGTAATAATGTTTATTTATATTTTTATCTGGTCATGATCGTGATTCTGCAATCAGTTATGTCAGGTGTTGGTTGTTTGGTCATGGCCAGGCTGAAATACATCACCCTAGCTAGTTGTAGCAAAAAGGTAAGAATAATCGGAAATTTTGGTTGTTGTTCTTTCTAGTCCTAACAATAACTTTTGTAGTGTGACCAAATTTAGACTTCTTTAATTATCAGTTTTCTTTTGTGGACTTTTTTGCTATGGACNCGATATAAAGATAGATTATCTTAACATTGATCTTTTTTTTACTTTGACACCATGCAGCAACGGGTTGTTTGCTCCAATAATATTCTGTCTGTATAAAGTTATATATTTTGTTGACATTTTTGTAATGCTTTTTATTTTAAAAAATACAATATTAATTTTAAATTTTTTTTTTACAAAATATTTGAGATATTTTGCTTATATTATTATAGATTACAGATTTAAAAAAAACACCATGGAATTTAATATTTAAGATTATCCTATTATTACTTTTTCTTTTTGAGTAAAAAAAAAAACAGTTTTTTTTTTTTTTAAAATTTCTAAATCGTTTAAATAGGTTTTTCGAGATCGATTTCTCTGTCTACCCAATTGTCTTCTCTATGGATAAAAAGCAAACTACAAAATATTTTTATTTTTTATATAAAGGGAATACTTTATATTAGAAATATTTTTAAGATAAAGAATAAACCTAAAATACAATTTTAATTATTTAGGTTTAAATCACATGTAGGCTTACATTTTTTTTTTTTAATATTACAAAATTGAATTAATTTTGTATATATCCTTTTTTACTCAAAAAGAGATATTGAAAGATATTTGAAATTATATTTATAACTAATTTTTAATTCCTGCCATACAAAATATTTTGATATGAATTACAATCCCTGGAATAATTTACAACATGTTACTTTCACAGATGCAAAATAACATGAAAGCTATCACATACTCAAAATCCTGTCTAATAATATTTAAGAGTGTAATTTTATTATTCTGTGGTTCCTTTGAGTCATAATAATTTATAATTGTATATTGACACTAACAAAATGAGAAGTATTATACATCTTTCACTTGAAAACAATACTTAAAAGTCTTAAAATCTTATTCATCTTCGGAAAGCAGTTAAGACATCCCTATAGGAATATATTGCTCCATCTTCAAACAGTGTATATGGGTTGTAATAAACAAAGGACAGATCAATCAGAGCTTCCGCTTTATATTTGGTTTCAACCTAATTTTTTAATATTATTTAAGCACTGTATATTAGAAGATGTTAACAAAAATTTATTTTCTAATATTGTGTTGTCATTTATTTTTATGTATTTCCATTTGCTCCCTTCGACTTTATCTTATTCAGATCTCCTTCAGTTTCGATCTGTTCATTTCCTCCAATAGTTTTGTTGTTTTTATTTATTGATCTTAATAAATAGCTTTTATGAAAGTCTATTTGCATAGGTCTTTTTTTTCTTTCTCTTATTACATTTTTCAATTGATTATCTTCTGGGAGACTAGCTCTTTTCCCTGTTTGATCCAGTTTTGTCGATTTAACTTTGGACAATTTATTACTCTTTGTGATGGTTTCGTTATCCTTGATAGATTTCTGGAATCTTGATGACTTCATTTTTCTTTGATAGAACTTTTTTTTTTAATGTTTTTTTATCTTTTCCTTTTTGTAATGTTTTATTTTATTGATTGATCTTCAAAAAGTAAATGCTTTTGCAATTTTTAATGTTTGACTGCTTGTACAAAAAAAAAAGATTCATTATATGATCATGTTGATCACAAAAATAACTCTCAAAGCCTGATTTGTTGAATATTTTCAAATGTATAATTTTTTTTAAAAAAAAAAAAATTCCCTTCCAAAGGGTTTAAAAATTACTTAATAATAATTGACAATAATTGATTATAACAGGTTGCTATGATGTTAACAAGGGCAGTGTACTTGGAAAAACCCAAAGCAAGCTGTTACAGCTATAGGGAAAAAAACCTGTTCCATAACTGCCTTAGCCGGGGTGCGAACCTGTACACCACAGCATACGCCTTTGGTTTATCAAGCGAAAGTTAATCCGCTCGACTACAAAACCGAGACTCAAATGAACAAATTTATAATTTTGAAAATATTTACAATAAAATCTTGACAGGAAATAATAAATTTAAAGACTGCCTTTAAATCTTTTTTATTATCAATTATTATAACTTGCTGTATAAAAATCAAATCATTCTTTACACTCATATACTACTATACGAACTACATCCTAGTGTACAACCTCCTAGTGTACTACATCCTAGTGTACTACCTCCTAGTGTATTACCTCCTAGTGTACAACATCCTAATGTACTATCTCCTAGTGTACTACCTCCTAGTGTACTATCTCCTAGTGTACTACCTCCTAGTGTACTACCTCCTAGTATACTACATCCTAGTGTACTACCTCCTAGTGTAGGCTACTACATCCTAGTATACTACCTCCTAGTGTACTACATCCTAGTGTACTACATCTAAGTGTACTACCTCCTAGTGTACTACATCCTAGTGTATTACCTCCTACTGTACTACATCCTAGTGTACTATCTCCTAGTACTATCTCCTAGTGTACTTCATCCTAGTGTACTACCTCCTAGTGTACTACCTCCTAGTGTACTACCTCCTAGTGTACTACCTCCTAGTGTACTACCTCCTAGTGTACTACATACTAATGTACTACATCCTAATGTACTACCTACTAGTGTACTACATCCTAGTGTACTACATCCTAGTATAATATCTCCTAGTGTACTACCTCTTAGTGTACTACATCCTAGTGTACTACATCCTAGTGTACTACCTCCTAGTGTACTGCATCCTAGTGTACAACTTCCTAGTGTACTACATCCTAGTGTACTACCTCCTANGTTAAAGTTAGATGAGTGTTTAATACTTGGTGTAATTATAGAATCAGGCTTAAAATGGGCATCTAATACACATTTAATAATATCAAAAGCAATTTTTTTTGTTGTTGTATGACTAAGAAGGTTAAATTTAATGTAGGATTTTTAAAATTGGTTTATACTACCTTTATTCGCCCTAACTTGGAATATGGATCTGTGTTATGGTCAGGGTCTATTAATAAAGAGCAAATAAAAGCAATAAAATCAGTCCAAAAAAGAGCTTTGCGTATAATTTTAAATTACATTAATTATGAAAATACCCTTCTATCTCTTAATATTTATCTACACTTGAGGATAGAAGAAAGCATTTATTTAGAAATTTTGCAACACCTTTTTTTTTTTCTTCAATTTTTCCTTCTTATTTGACTAAGCACAATATTCTGAAATGTCAAATAGAATTACAAGAAATTCAGTAATTTTTTTTTTCCTTTTGTTAGAACTGACCAATATACAAGATCTGCAATTCCAAGACTTTTAAGATCTACAGTGTAGAATGAGTTGAGTGTTTTGTAATATTTTCCTTTTTAATTTTTTTATTTTGGACACATTTTTAATGTAAAGGTGTCTTACACCCTTTTCATGTTATAGTTAAATTTTTTTTTGATGTTAAAAATATTAATAAATTTATTATTATTTTGTAACTATACACATATCCGGCAATGCTAGTGTATAGGATTGATGAATCTTAAGTTTTTGAATAAAAATATACCTTAACCTGAACAATGAAACAAGAACAAGAAAATGTGAAGAAAATATAAAAATATTAAACAGTAATGATAGGCATATTAATAACACTAAAAGAAAATACAGTGAGAGAAATAATAGGAAATAAAGTGGAAAGACCAAAAGAGGTAGAAAACAAAATAAAATACATATTAAATAAAAAACAGGACAATGTAAATATAGAAGAAATAAACTATGAAACTTAGTAGACAACTTAGTGACTGGAAATAAAACCCTACACAAAGAAAACTCTAGAGAATTAAAATATATAGAATCACAAACAATGAATACATTATAAGTGGGGTGATAAACAATCTAATGGGACCGTTGTGGTAGCCCCACAATTTTTAGAAAACTTGAAAACCTTCTTATAGGAAGATGGGCATAAACACGAAAATAAAAAAATCCCCGAAAATCCATCATATCACTAAACATTCCCCTAAGTTGAAGGAAATGAATGGTCCTACAAGAAAATAAGAGAGGATGTGTGGGAAATACCTAAAATCTTTGTATTATAATGGGACGGCCCACTCGATGAAAAGGAAAAATCAATAAGACAATGAAGAATGATAAGCAAAAATTAAGAATGGATATGCAAAAATAAACCAGACATCCAACTATATATATCAAGAAATCAAATATCAAAAGAA
>PXIH01S0031160.1:0-16994 GCA_003024985.2 Euperipatoides rowelli
AACATTTAGGACAACAGGCACATGATTAGAGTAACTCATATATAAGGATGTAGAAAGTAATGTGATTAACATAATACAGTCTATAAAATGACAGCCATAACTATTAATACCTTCTCCTGTTGATTCCATCCTGGAAGCAGTATTCACTGTGTCACCGAATAAGCAGTAACGTGGATTGGTTAATCCTAAAATTCCTGCCGCACAAGGTCCTAATACATCAAAATAAATACAAATACAAATGTCCTATGTTTTCATTATCATATTACTTTGTCTTGAATTTTAATTATGATCCTCATCTTAATAAGTTTATTAAAATCATTAATGACATCATCATTCTCATAATTCATTCTTTTTTTTTAAATCAATGCAATCGTCATCAATTTTACCATTATATTAATAATTACGACATCATCTTTATCACCATCTTTATAATTATAATAAAACTGCAGGTTATCCATACTCAGAATAGTATCGCATTTACTACTTCAAATAGAATATCATAGACTTCATAAGAAAAATCGCCATCTTCCTCTTAACTTCATGATTAACATATATTATTTAAATATTTTATCATTCTCTGCCTCATTGTTATTATTTTATTCATATTACATTATTAAATGATTTTTATATTAGGCTTACTGCTAGCTAAACTACTCATGAATAAGCCTATGTCTTGAATGAATTCCCCCAAACTTCAATTTGAAGGTAGCCTATTATCTGTTTCTACTGTCCTTCTTTATCTATTTGTTCAATGGAATACTTTATTAAATATAAACCATCTCCTCCTCCCCATACCTCTGATGGGGTGGAGGAACAAAGGTAAATCTTACTTTTGATGTCTTAAATAGTTGTAAACAATGTCAAATATGATTTTTTGTATTATTTCCTTGTTACACATCTTTACGTTGTAACACACCTTAAAGCAATAATGACGTGTGATTATATTTTTAATTTCTATCACAATTTTGTGCAGAGTTATTTCTCCTTGGCAGTCAATAACTTTTTTTAAACTAATAGCCTAATTAAAATAGATTTCCAAACAATAATTTTCTTACTATTTATAATGACATTAAAAACAGAATTATCAAACATATTGACTTTGACCAGACTTACTACAATTACAAAATCATAAATGTATATTAAATTATCACATTTCCTGTACTAAACAAAATAATAAATGGATTAACACCATCACTTTTAATTCTGTAATTTTTATATTTACTCTGAATTATCTAGTCTGATTGTGGTAATTCTATTCCACTGGCTTCCATGCTCTTGCCATTTGCCACTTTGATTCTTTTGTTGTGATCATAGGTTTTGTAATTAGTCAGAACTGGGTCTAGTATCTATCATCCAGTGTTTGGTGACATGTCTAGTGTGTTTAATTGTCAAGAAAATGCTAATTCTTCATCAGATCCTCTCCCTCTCTTCATGTTTTTATTTGATGAGTCAGAATATTGTGGAGTTCGGTCAGAAGGTCCTCTCCTGTGTTAGGTGTTAGTAGGCTATCTCCAGAGGATGAACCATATCAGAACCTACAGTTCCTCTTATAGGACCCTTCTACATCTATGACATTTTTTTACTTTCTTGTTTTTTCAGGTAACTCATTTGTCGCTTCCTTTCTGTGAACTTCATTAGGACAATTTTGGTTCCTTTTGATTCCTCAATTACAAGGCTATAATGAGTGGGTTGTATCATAGGTTACAGGTAAATTGCTGAGGAGAATGGCTACCACCATGTCCAGTTTAACACTTTCCTCAATATTATGAAGTCTTTCCAGTATATTTCCATAGTGGAGTTTATAAGTATAGTCCCTTAAGTTAGAATAATCAGAATATCTACTAACAAGCTAATTACACATTTAATGTAGTTTGTTGGTCAAACCGGCATGCTCATATGTTTTTCACAGGTATTCCCAAATGTCCCTAGCAGTAGCACACCCCCAGATATCAATTATTTATTTATCATCTATGAGCATGCATATGTATTAATATGGCCTTTATGGGCAGAACTGAAGCATCATCAGTTTTAGCGCTCCAAACATCATCTATTTTGAGTAAGATTTTCATAGTGTTTCCAGATGAAGTAATTGTCACCTGTAATTTTGTTTATTGTCATTTTCATGTCCGGATTCATTTTGCTAGTTTTTTCATTACTATTTAATTTATGATGATGCCTATCTATTTTTTATTACGTCACTATTATATAGGCTGGGTAAAACCTGATAACGCGCGCTGTGATTGACATTTGATATTTATTTATCCAAAAATGACAACATAAATAATTGATAATTATATGTACAATATGCATCAGACAAGTTCATTATTAACAATAGGATTAAATAAAAATGTATACTTCAGCAATATGGCCATAATGCTTAAACGTTATGGCATTAATGTATTAATGTTCACAATAATCCAGTTCATCAAATTTGGGACTTCACTTTCCCATAACTTCTTCTGGCTCTTAAATAACTATTTGAACAATTATTGACATACCTTTATTGGTCCAAAGATTCAATGCTAAACCTTATTTTTGATTCTCCCAAATTTCCTGGGCTACCTAGACAAAGCTAGCCTTTCTTTACAGTACATGAACCATGTGATGACAAAAAAATCCTCTCGTATAAACCATGAGACACATGTAAATGTATCTAACCATGAGCGCTTCGAAACTATAAGTCAAATTTAGTCACATGATCAAAATGGTTAGCAGCCTTAACTTTATTTACAGTCCTAACCTTACCGTTACTAAGTGTGAAATCCACTATGCCCCCAAGTCTATGATAATCTAGAGGTGAAATAATCGTTTTTGATCGATTTCGATAATTTTGATACCACTTTCGTCAGCCCTTTATGTAATGACGAAAATACATGTGCAGATGTTAACAACACGGTAAAATGGGAGTTAGGCTTTCCAGTTTTTAGGTACCTCTGTAAATATATAAGAAATCTCTACATACTGTAGTTACAACTTATCATTCCAAGTTAATATCATCTTGTGAGAGATTTTGGCAACTCTGAGATAAACATTGCTGTTTTAGATAACTCTGTCACCAGTAAATATTCACACACTTTCAATTACATATTTATGATAATGGTCAAATAAACAATACTCTACAATACACTATATTATCCTAATATTATACAATAGTGAATATATACACACAGAGCCTTTCAGAGAAATTTGAGGCCAGGGGCAAATTAGATTTTCGAGGCCTTTAAAAATTGAAAAATGTGAAAATATAATTTTGATAAGATTTTTTTTTTGTTGGTTGTATGGACGATTTGATTATATAAAGTTGGTTGTGGAGATTTTGATAAGCTATTTTTTTGGGAAATGTGGACGTTTGGTTGAACATTAATTGGTGATTCCTGCCAATCGAGGACCCTCAATAAAAATATTGAGGCTCCTAAAATTGGGAGGCCCGGGGAATACAGAACCTCTCTCTCCCCCCTGATAGCCACTGTATATACATATACCATATACATTAAATATTAACAATGTGTAAAAATATAACATGCCCAAATATACATTATATCACAGATTGCCCTTCACATAGTATTTTTAGTTGACCAGTCCTACATCACTCATCATGTTATATTTTGTCACTTTCTAGCTTATATAACTAAGCAAAAGAATGTAATATTTTCACAATCCATTGAACTAAACAAAATAATCAAAAACAATGTTCTTACCTGAATTCATTCCAATGCGCAAATGAAGTGCTTCGGCTGGTAAGTGCGGAATAGAAAATTCATTAGAGGCTCTTAAAAAATCGAGTGCCATTGCAGCAATGTTTGCAGCATGCCGATACTCATTAGGTTCTGGTAAGCCAGAAACAACCATGTAAGCATCGCCAATAGTTTCAACCTGCATTTGAAATGAAAGTATTCAAATAGAACCAGGTAAATAAATAATCTTTATTATAGAGAAGAAAGTTTAATATCGGTACTCATGTGCAAATTTCAAGTCTGTCATAAAAAAATTATTTTCTTAATTAGAAATGGATTTTTAAGCTATAAAAAGCAAATAAAATTAAAGTACAATAAATTAAAATTTTTGAAAAAAAATATGATTTTATTTAAAAAAAGTATTTCAAAATTTATTGGCAGATAGTCAAATATATTGTTACACTTCAATGGATCAGCTTTAGTACCATATAGTCGTGTATAAGAAGATGGAATTGGAACATTCCAACTCCGACTACAATGAAAATTGATTCAGACTCTAACCCCACAGCCTTGATAGGAAGACTAGCTCAATTTTATTATCTAGGGTTGCTGTGGTAAATAATAGCTCTACTGATTTTTTTAAAAATCATTTTCCAGAACTATTCTTGGAATCACAAAATAAAAAATGCAAGCCTCTAGATTCGGTTCCCAACCCTTTCTCCATGGCGCCCGTCGACCAATTTGTGTGTGCCTACTACAAAATGAAAGCTTGTCCACTTTAACTTGGCTGCGCTCGCTCGCTCGGATCCCATTGATTTAGATTGTGAGTGGTTAGGCAACCAATTTTAGGCAGTTGTTTTCTTGTAAATCGACGATGTCTTTAATTCCACCATTTGTGCCAAGTTAACGTGACGAACTTGAGTGTAGTGCACGCAGATATATCTGCCGAATTGAATAGCGGTGGAGGATAGTTAGAGAATTGTCTAAATACAGGCAATACAATCCAGATTCTATCTGTTTTTGACATCTGCGCATATATTTTCATCATTACGGAAAATATAGATGGTGCCTACAGTCCTACTGGTATTTTAGATGTGCTTTAGGGTAGAAAAAGGTTGGGAATCCCTGCTCTAGAAGAAGCGGTAGGAGATTGATAGTTAGCCCAGATACTTGCCAAAAAACAGTTGTGAACATTTAAACCCATTGTAGTATACTTATAGTACTGCACCAGCATATGACATGCTCAACTATACACTTACTTAGATTGTGTTCTAAGAACAGTGCACCCCATTCCTAGAATCCATTACCTGCAGATAGGATGAGATTTGTAATAAAACTAATAAATAGTGTTTTTCTGATTTAATCAACTATAATTTGTTATATTTTATGTAGAAGAGATAAATGATATATAAGTAAAAAGAAGTGACTTAAATCAAGTTTTATCAGTAATAATGTTTTTTTTCTAGTCGTTTAAAAGTATTCGATCCTGAGATCTACGCTTGGAGCAGATTATATGTAAAATACTAAAAATACATACAATTTTTCTTTTAGCTAGCAAGATGGAAGAGGGACTTATTTTACCAAACATAATAGCCATATTGGGAGATAAAACTAAGCCATTCTGTGTAATCTGCTCATTAATGAGGACCCAGACAAAAAGAAAGCACATGAAGTTTTGGACAGGCTTTCCGAACATTTTCTTTTAATGGGAACTGACCTTTTCAAACATATTTGATTATAATAAATAAATCAAAAATAATTATGCATGTATTGGCATTAATAGTTAAAGCTGATAAAATTTTTTGCATAGCTAATAAGTTATATTATCTAACATATAAAACAAAATGTATTACAAAATATGATTAGGAGAAATTTATGAAAGGTGACAAAAACAAGAAAGAGGAAAAAAAAGTGTGTGGGGGGAGAGGTGAGGGGAGAGGAGGGCTCTTAAAAAAGGGAACATATTGTGGCAGTCAATTATTTTTTTATTCCTCCACTGTTATTTCAACACCTAGAAAGAAAGTAATTTTAAATCTTCCTCATATATCTTCTTATATTCTGACAAGAAAAAAGGCCAAGGACGCGTTCAAATATTTTTGGATACCATTAAGTTCCTAATCTTCTAAATCACAAACAAACTAAAAATTATTACAAACAGTACTTCTTGATTTTGAATTGACAAAATATCTTTGGGGGATGGGGGGGGGGGAGCAAGTAACATGGGAGTGTTTAGCAGAGTTACAAACATGACACCAATTATTTGCCCAAAAAAAGATTACCATCGATTTTGACCGGGGGGGGGGGGGGGGGGGTTCTAATAGTTTACAATTATAATTAATTTGCAAATTATATTTGAATGCTGTCCTGTTCACAGAAAAAGCAACAATACTTAGTATTAACCTTCATGTCACCACATATATTCCATAAATATTTCCCATATATGATATTTATCACAGTAATCTCACATTCTCATAGGATTCGTTCATGTGTGCACTATGCTCATGGAACTGAGAGATACATGTGTGAGATACATGGAGCAGCATAGATTTCAAACTAAGTTTTGATGAGTCTTTAAACAGTTATCATTCACACTGTCATGACCTCCTTTGAGACCCTCAATGAGTGAACCTGATGATAAAAGTTTATTTTGGTTCCTTTTTCAAGGAGATTCCATCCCTTTAATCTAGAAGCCCAAAGTTTTGGTTGGTTTTTTTTGATAAATTAAGATCATGAGATCATTTAGGTACCCTTGTGTTATGAAATGGTGTCAATTGATGAAATGTTGGCTTCAAATGTTGTCCACTTCATCTTGCTGAGCCTCGACAACCTGATCATCTACTGGTTCTCTTCATCAAAGGTCCAATTCTCTGGTGGTTTTGGTATTGGCAGCTCTTTACTATGGTGAGCAGACCGTATGGATGATGGTAGGTTTGGATATCTCGCACTATGTTATGATTTTGACCAGAAACCTGAAATGTATGTTAAACAAATGATTTTTTGGTTCTCTCCAAACCATCAGTACCATACCACAAAAATATATATGGCAAAATGTCTTTAACATCAAGTTAGTAACCCTACACAACTAATACAATAGATATGTGGGCCCATAATTTATCCTGGTCCGTTGATTTTGCATTCAAAATATTGTTCATATTACTTCTTAAAACAACTGACAGAGACACTGAGACAATGGCTGGTCTAAGTTAATAGCTTAGTGCTTGTATGGATATGTTGCAATATGTTTCAGCCTGCTCTATCTTGCAGTAGTTAGTTCTGGAATATACCCAGAAAGTTTAAACATGAATTATACAGACTACTTATGGTGATTATAATATACTGGATATATTAACCAATAAAACTTAGTTTTAGTTAAATTATATGTTAGAATGCTTATGACAAAAAAAATTGTGTGTGATAAACAAATTCCGATTGAATATTTAATTCAGCACTGAAAAATACATAGAAACATCTAATAGATATCTTGTGATAAAATCTCTGTTTATCAGCGTTATTAAGCAATATTAAACTTCATAGTCTAGGCTACATCAGGGGTTCTTAACCTATTTGTACCCTAGAGCACATTCTAAAATACCAGTAGGTCGGCGGGCACCACCTATATTTTCCGTAATAATGAAAATATATGCGCAGATGTCAAAAACTTGATAGAATCTGGATTGTATCGCCTGTATTTAGGAAATTCTCTATCCCCACAACCACTACTCAAATTAGGACATCTGGGTGGATTGCACTCGAGTTCATCCACGTTACCTTGGCACAAAAGGTGGAATTAAAGAGGCCGATTTACAAGAAAACAACTGCCTAAAATTAGTTGCCTAACCACTCACAATCTAAATCAAAGGAATCCGGGTGCTGCTAAGTTACCATGGACACGCTTTCAGTTCTTGATAGAACAGCAGCGGGCACACAAAAATTGGCCAATGCTTGGTACCCATGGGCATAGGGTGGGGAACCACTGGGCTACATAATGTCATGGGACACAGCTATTTTAAAAGAAATTAATTATCTATGACATTGGTTAATTGTTATTGAACTTGTATAAAAACCTTAAATAAAATTTTCACTTTTTTGTTCTGTGTTGCAATCTAAAAATCACATCACCCTTAATGACTGAAACAGAATGCAATTAATATCTTACTGTAGTTATGTGATGGTTCCTAACATCATTCTTAGATAAATAAATTGAGTATTATATACATTAAATGCAGAGTAGGGGGGAATGAGGGTAAAATGGGATACTTAAGATTTGGCACCATTTTTAACACCCTTACATAAAATCCAGCTCTACTAAATTTACCCAAAAACTACTTCATCTATTCCTTTACCATATCTAATAATTCTATATAGTTTGTAGCAAAATAAATATTTTATTTACATTTTTTAGAAAACGTATACAATTTCCCATTTTACCCATACAGTGTGGATAAAACAGGATGGCCAATATACTATAGGTAAAATGAAATATTTAAAATCCTTTGCCTGTTGAAATAAAAATGATATAAGCCTAATTATGAAAGAAGTAAAACATTTATTTAAACATTTAAATTAATAAACTAAGAAGACAGTACACATTGAAAGTCTTCCTCTTCACTTTCCACCCCCCCCCCCCCCGTACATGCATCACGAGTGCACCGAATCCATCCTTCTCCTGTTATTTGTATATATTATGATTGTACTATTTGCAAACTAGTAGTAATAATGAAGGTCCATATGGATAAACACTTGTATTAGGTTCAGTACTTGGTATCCCATTTTTAACCAAACCAGGCTTTTAAAATACCACAACATGGGTGGTCTTAACATTTTGAAAATAATACAAAACTTAAACAGGTTAAAATTAAATACATTCTAGGCAACATGTGAGACTAAATTTTAATTATTTGCTACAGATACTAAAGGCGCAATCCTAACTTTTTGAATGGTTAAATTTTGCATCAAACATATTTAAAATAACAAAAGCTTACCTTACAAGAAAAGTAATGGTTAATTTAAGTAAGTTGCCATGTTGGAATGGTCTTATGTCTATGGGCATTACTACAAAAAAATTACCAACATATTGTAATGTATTATTGCTGAGAAAAGACAGAATCACATTTTACCTCAGTATCCAATTTCGGTGATTTTACACACATTCCCCTTACTTAATAAATTGTGTATATAAATAAAATGGGACAATAAAGACAATAAAATTACCTTATAAACATCAAATTGTGCAATGACATCATCAAAACAGGTATACAAGAGATGTAAGAGGCTAACTATCTAAAATAGGTAAAAAAAAAAAATTTAAATAAGCTTAGATGTAAAAGGATGATTTTGCTTCATATAGGACTTTTTCAAGATGGCTGCCGTGTCATTATTCTTATAGTTTTAAAAAGTACTGTAATATTTATAATAGATTTATAGATTGATTAGTCTGTTTATCTGATAAGTGTGTTTTGTTATAAATGATATAAAATGATTACAAGACTAATTTTCGATGTTAGGGAATAGTATTAAGTCTATAAACAACTTAAAATATTCTGAATCTCCAAAGATTCTATTAATTAAACTTAGAATGGGAAATATTTTTTTTTTTTTTTCATTTTTAAGCAGGCATACTAACACTTAACCTGTTTTTTTTTTTCAAAAAAAGGCATTATAACAATCACATGATTTAGAATATGCTAATTATGACGAAGTCAATGAAAAGTAATGTGTATAAATTAAAAGGACAGGAAGTAGATTTATTAAAATTAAAAAAGGCAAAAGTAAGATTCAAAATCCAAGATGGCGTCCATTTTTTGAAAAATTGAAAATATTTTGTTAAAAGGTATAGAATTTGAAAAAAAGTGTATTAAATTTCCAAAAGGGTCACAAGACTTAGTTATGATACAATGATGAAGCAACATGTGTAAAAGTTTAATAAATGGGCACTATATGGGACACGAAGAGAGAGAGAGAGAAATAGAGATGACTCAACATTCATGATGGTAGCCATTTTGTGGAAAATTTATAATAATCATGTCAGCAGCTTCCTGTCATTAGGCATAATCTTATGTTGACATTTAACTTGGTAAATGGTGCCATAATCTCAGCATTTATGAGATCATAAACAGTGCATAAACAATCAATTTCTTTACATGTGGAAATAATGGCAATTTCATGTTGTATTTATTTTACATCTGTGTTGCATTGGGGTCACTCGCTTGTCTTGGGGTCACACTTAGTTGGGGTGACCATCACCATTCCAATGAGTACTAGCTCTCCTCACTGTTATGTTGTTAAAGTGGTAGCACCCCCTGTATTTTAGCTACAACATTGATTTCTTTTGGGGCTGTATGCGTGTTATTACCTGTTCTTGGCCCGCAAGTTGCTTGGTGCATTCTGTTTATTTTGTTTCATGGTTATAAACTGTTTGGACTTTACTTTGTTGTCACGACCTTCATTTTTAATCCTTTACTATAATTAAAGAATGAAGACCAGGAAAGACAAGTAAAGACCAAACAGATTAAACTCCCATATTAGCTAAATGTACCTCAAAAACATTCCTTAAACCTCTTGTAAATATACTTCTTCTTAAAATTATCAGGATAATTATATCATGGCAACCATTTTGAAAAAGACCCAATTAAAGCAAAATTGGCCTTTTATGTCTATTTATTTAATAAATTTCATATATTGATAAATATGTAAAATGTAAGACTGATTAAAATTTTACTTATACAAATACAAATATGACAGACAACACCAGACCATTGTCCAGCCAGGTGATCCCTAGTCCTAATCTAAAAACACCAACTCACTTCATTCTAATTCTTTTATAATGTAATCTAAGTAGATATTTTATTTCAATTTAGTGAAATAATAAAAAACAATAAAAATATTATGTAGGTAATTAATACAATACATATTATACACTTCATAATATAGATAATGGTTCTTAATTTTTTTTAATAATAAATATCAGAATAAATATCAGACTATCAGAATACGCTCCTAAATAGATTTAATTCCTAGTAAATGGGTAAAATAAACTATAAAAGTACCCATAGTTATTGCAAGTTAATTAAGATAGAAAAAATTGATATAATAAGGTAGGAAGGATATCAATAATGGTTTGATTCTAGTCATTGGCAAAATGATTGAAACATTTTAAATTGAGTCTTATAGTTTTTATCAAATTTTGAGAATCTGTAACGGCCTGGAAAATGATGATCAATAATTTTTAATTTCAATTGAGAAGATAATACATGAAAATTGGCAACTGATGTGTAATACCTCTGGTATAAGCTAAGAATAAAATATAAATAAAACACCAAGGGGATATAATAAAATGCTAAAGCAATGCATTACACCTACTTTGGGAGAAAACCAATATTACAGTTTTCTGAATAAAATACCCAATTTGGCTTCTTTATTATAAGAGCAAAAACCAATATTATTTGAAATAAACATGCAATTGACTAATTTGCATTTCTTTATTATATTATAATGGCAAAAAAAAACAAAAAAAAAACAATTTAAATTAAAATATGCAATTGACTAATTTGGATTTCTTTATTATAATGGCAAAAACCAATATTTGAATTAAAATATGCAACAATTGACTAATTTGGATTTCTATATTATAATGGAAAAAAAAAACACAATTTGAAAAAAATATGCAATTGACTAATTTGGATTTCTTTATTATAGCCTAATGGCAAAAATCAATATTATTTGAATTAAAATATGAAATTGACTAATTTGGATTTCTTTATTATAATGGCAAAAACCAATATTATTTGAATTAAAATATGAAATTGACTAAATTGGATTTCTTTATTATAATGGCAAAAAAAAAAACAATTTGAATTAAAATATGCAATTGACTAATTCGGATTTCTTTATTATAATGGCAAAAAACAATATTATTTGACTTAAAAGATGCAATTGACTAATTTGGATTTCTTTATTATAATGGCAAAAAAAAATTTGAATTCAAATATGTAATTGACTAATTTGGATTTCTTTATTATAATGGTAAAAACCAATATTATTTGAATTAAAATAAGTAGTTGACTAATTTGGATTTCATTATTATAATGGCAAAAACCAATATTATTTGAATTAAAATAGGCAATTGACTAATTTGGATTTCTTTATTATAATGGCAAAAACCAATGTTAATTAAAATAAAATATGCAATTAACTAATTTGGATTTCTTTATTATAATGGCAAAAAAAAATTGA
Source organism: Euperipatoides rowelli (assembly GCA_003024985.2). Lineage (NCBI taxonomy): Eukaryota > Metazoa > Onychophora > Udeonychophora > Euonychophora > Peripatopsidae > Euperipatoides > Euperipatoides rowelli. The sequence continues at coordinate 11,907 of PXIH01S0031160.1, forward strand.
ATTAAAATATGCAATTGACTAATTTTGATTTCTTTATTATAATGGCAAAACCAATATTATTTGAATTAAAATCTGCAATTGACTAATTTGGATTTCTTTATTATAATGGCAAAAAAAAATTTGAAATTAAAATATGCAATTGACTAATTCAGATTTCTTTATTATAATGGCAAAAACCAATATTATTTGAATTAAAATATGCAATTGACTAATTTGGATTTCTTTATTATAATGGCAAAAAAAAATTTGAATTAAAATATGTAATTGTCTAATTTGGATTTCTTTATTACAATGGCAAAAACCAATATTATTTTAATTAAAATATGAAATTGATTAATTTGGATTTCTTTATTTATAATGGCAAAAACCAATATTATTCGAATTAAATTATATGCAATTGACTAATTGGATTTCTTTATTATAATAGCAAAATCCAATATTATTTGAATTAAAATAGACAATTGACTAATTTGGATTTATTTATTATAATGGCAATAACCAATGTTAATTAAAATAAAATATGCAAATGACTAATTTGGATTTCTTCATTATAATGGCAAAAACCAATATTATTTGAATTAAAATATGTAATTGACTAATTTGAATTTCTTTATTATAATGGGAAAAACAATTTGAATTAAAATATGCAATTGACTAATTTGGATTTATTTATTATAATGGCAAAAAAAAAACAATTTTAATTAAAATATGCAAGTGACTAATTTGAATTTCTTTATTATAATGGCAAAAAACAATATTTGAATTAAAATATGCAATTGACTAATTTAAATTTCTTTATTATAATGGCAAAAAGCAAATATTATTTGAATTAAAATATGCAATTGACTAATTTGGATTTCTTTATTAAAATGGTAAAAAAAAATTAATTAAAATATGCAATCGACTAATTTGGATTTCTTTATTATAATGGCAAAAAAACAATATTATTTCAATTTAAATATGCAATTAGCTAATTTGGATTTATTTATTATAAAGGCAAAAAACAATTCTTATTTGTTATGCAAATGACTAATTTGGATTTCTTATTATAATGGCAAAAACCAATATTTGAATTAAAATATGCAAATGACTAATTTGGATTTCTTTATTATAATGGCAAAAATCAAAATTTTAATTAAAATATATAATTGACTAATTTGGAATCCTTTATTAAAATGGTAAAAAAAACACAATTTGAATTAAAATATGCAATTTACTAATTTGGATTTCTTTATTATAATGGCAAAAACGAATATTATTTGAATTAAAATATGCAATTGACTTATTTGGATTTCTTATAAAGGCAAAAAATAATTCTTATTTGTTATGCAAATGACTAATTTGGATTTCTTTATTATAGCCTAATGGCAAAAACCAATATTATTAAAAATATGCAATTTGATTAATTTGGATTTCTTTATTGTAATCACTCAGCATTTAAAGTTTGAAATGCAAGATATATAAAATGGGAAGAGTAGGGAAGGAATAAAATATCAATAGCCTAGGTAAATAGATACCGTACTCTAACTAGTTAGATAAATTTTTACCAAAGACAGAATTTAAAACTGGCTGTTGTTACACTAGTTATAACTAGTATACTTTAGTTAAATGTAAAATAATTAAAAAAAGGTAGGTATAAATTCCTTTAAAAAAAAGAGGAGGGCGGTGGAGATAGGTAATCATAGTCTAAGTTGATGGATCAATGATTGAAAAACACTTTAATTTATTTTTTACAAACACAATGTGGTCTAGTGTCTTCAAGAATATCGCAATTAAAATTTTGATACAAAGCTTTAATTATCATTTTTCACACAGGCCATTCGTCATCTATTGTATAGGCCTATTATTACAAATTAATAAAATGATGCAAATTTTAATTTTTAAAGATTGCTTCTTGTTTAATTTAAGGTTTATTTCATTGTAAATGCTTTTTTATTTCAATATGTTTAAAAATGAATTGAATATACTGTAAGCTATGCATTAAAATACTCACTTCTAATGGTGTACTTTTGGCTGTTAAAGCAGGAAAACCGACTATATCACTGAAATAAATTGTAACACTTTCAAACGTTTTTGTCGGGACTACTAAATTCTGCTGCAACATAGCCGCTATCGATCTGAAAAATAGAATTTATCATATTATAAATTATTTAATGAGTCGCGATTTTTTAAATACTATAAGTTACATTAAATATCTTGTACAATAAAATATTTCATATCTAACAGGAAAAAAATATTAGATTAAAAAAATTTGGTAAAACCAGAAAAAATTCACCACTTATGAAAACCTTAAAAGCTCATTTATACTTAAAAAACAGTTTTAACATCATGCAAGCTGGGGGAAGTCAGACATATGAGTGCCTAAAAACAGGGAGCCTAAATCCCATTTTAATCACATGATTAAAAATGGACAGCAGGGGAGTGTTGTTTTTTTAAATTTACAGTCCTAACCTTACTGTAACCATGAATCCTAACTCCTACTATGTATTAGACCCACTTATGGTTCCCAACCGTCCAGGATTCTCCGGGATTCATCAGGAATTCAGAGCTTTGCCCCGGAAAAATTTTATACCTGTCAGGGATGACGTTAATCCCGGAATCATAAAATTAACAAAAAAATCTTATTTTAACAATACTTTTTTCCTTATTATTTACTTTGTTTATATGATTATTCTTCTATTTGTTGTATTCATATTATGCATTCTTTTTTCTTAATAATATACTTCATCTTACGATGTGATTAAATAAGTTAACTGCTTCTCATCATTTTCATAGTAAGAAGAAGCACTGAAGCAGTAAAGTGCGTGGTATCTTCTCATACCACGGTAAAGTGAGCCAACGTTCAATAGACAATAGTANNATNGCCGTAAAACTAAATACGGTAAATAGTGCAAGCGTGGCTAAGATTGAAATGTTTTTCATGCTGAATATAGGGTAGTCTAGTTTTATTACACCACAAAATAATTTTACAATACAACAACACAGCACTAAAACTCCTCACCAATTTTGTTTTAAAAAATGGGGGGGGGGGTACACCCCCCTGTCCAGGAATGGCCTTTCTTAGAGTTGGGAACCCTAGACCCACTATGCCCCGCCCCTATGATAATCTAGTGATGAAATGAACCTTTTTTGATCAATTTCAAAAATTTTGACACCACTTCCGTCAGATATGCTGTAAAATAATGAAAATACATGTGCAGTTGACAAAATTTTGATGAAATGGGACTTACGCTCCCTGTTTCTAGGCACTTTTGTCAGGCATGCACTATTTAAAGACAGATATATGTTAGCCATTCATCCATCTTAGCAGAGCTACCCTGTTTACCATTGAACTATAAAAAAATGTGATGTTTTAATGATAGGTGATTTTAACCTCCCACTTACTGATTGGAGGCAAGAAATTATGAATATAACCGACAATCTGTTAATGATCAAACATTGACATCATTGAATCATTAAATTATTAACAGCACATTGACTTCAAAACTAGATATAGAGGTTCCTCTTCTTAGATTCTAGATCTTGTTTTTATTGAATTTAAGATTCTCTTATCATCATAATGTCAGTTTGAAAATTAACAAATATCAATTCATTATTCTTAATCATTTACTTGACATATTGAATTTTATTCATTATGTTTAAATTGATAATTATTTACACTTATATTTTATTAAAACTATGACTTGCGGTAGGTTAGTGTAGATTGGCTTTCTTGGGTAAGTTAGGTCAACATTTAAATCTTTTAATCAATGTAGGGTCAACATTTAACCATTGTAATCAATGCTTTGACCAGGGGTCTGCTGGGATAGCTTGCCCTAACCTTTCGTCTTGTATCACCATCTTGTCTTTGTGTATGCGTTTCTAATGTATATAGGTGAATAAAGTTATAACATTGTTACATGTTATTAGAATTCATATTTTATTGGATTACTTGAAATATATTATTGTGGATAATATTGTATACTTATGCTGTATAAGTTAATATCGTCTAGGATTGCATTGATACTAGAAATATAACAGTTTTCAGTCAAAACATACATTCTGTATTTAATTTCAATACCAAATTCCAATTGGATAAAGTGATCATGTTACTTTTATGAGTCAAATTGCTGGAGATAGCTCTGTAAATAATTCAGATGAGGTTAGATACAAATTTAAGAAGCTGAATATATTGAGGCATGACATTTAAAATTTCACTATTGAAGACTAATTCAAATCTACCTCGGATTCCATTCAGAATTTATGAGATATGGAAGAAGGCTATAGACAATTTTGTTCCAATTACTCAAGCTGAAAAAAAAAAGGTCTCCTACTAATAAACCTGTTTGGTTTAATGATGAAGTAAAAGGAGTGAAATGTGGAACAAAATATATTTCAACAATTATAAAAAAGATAGATCAAATCCAAATGCCTATACAAACTATAAAATAATCAGAAAGAAATCTCTCCTTATCAAAAAATACACATGAGAGTAGAATGCGGAATTGTAAAAGTGTTATATTTGTCTTGGGTGAACACAAATAAGGTCAAATAAAGTTCTGGTCGAAATGTGTTTGAAGATAACAAGATTTGATAAATTTGTAAACAGAGTCGAACGTTTTCAGGATATCATACCAACAGATACCCCTCCATCACAAAACAGAGGGAATAAACAAAAATGCATCCATAGTGTGTGCAATTGGAACCTATTTCATTGTGTGATGAGTTTAAACTATGCTGTAACATATCTACCATGATGCATCATGATTATACACCAATGTTGCATCATGGGTGTAGAACAGTTGGAGTTAAGATGTCGGACATTCAAGACATCAAGTCATGTTGTAGTCAGTTGTCTTGTATTAGTATTTAACGTGCATGGTTAAGAAGTTGCTTAGGCCTAATGCATCAAACATAAATAAGATCATCTGTTGTGAATATTCATTTATAACACATCAGGATGATACATGGTGTCAGGAGTGGGATGCTCTTTGCTAATGGATGGCCACCCATTAGTTTTGCTTCGAGGAGTTTAACCTCCTGTGAACAAAATACGCACACATTGAGAAGGAACTCTTAAGTATATGCTTCGCATGTAAAAAAAATGTA
>PXIH01S0031226.1:3164-15624 GCA_003024985.2 Euperipatoides rowelli
CAAATTTTTATATGTTTCAGTTTAAATTTTTCAAATTGATGAATTAAACAAATATTTTTAAGTAAAAACTAAACATAAATCAATTAAAAAAAAAATCATTGATAAATCACTTTAAAGTAAAGTAGGCCTACATTATAAAATGACATAAATAAATACAATACCCTAATCATATAAGTAGTTTCATTATTGTAAGTTTATATGTTAAAAAATTATTGTTAATGGCAGGTAAAATAAAAAGGAAATGTTTAGTTTTCACCTAATTTTTTCGAAACAGAGACTAAAACGTATTATAGCTGAAAAAATATGTTTACTGACTAAAATACGTTTGCAAAAACAATAATTTAAATATGGATTACGCTGCTAAAATGCTAGCCAAAATCTCATGTAGGCTATATCTTTAAAAAATATGCTTTGCCTCAAGAAATATTTTCCTTGTGTAGATCAAGTGACAACACAGTAGCCTACATGCTGAGACACAAATATTAGACCGGGTTTATGCACAATGTTGAAGGACCACAGACACAACTGCATCATATCTATTTCTTTAAAGACAGACTCATTTCTGCAATGATTTATCTGTCAAACCTCATCAGATCGAGTCTTCAGATAAATCATTTTGTATAGGGGGGGCCTTTTAGTCTTATCATAGATGGATTTTTCATTTCTCTATCTCTTAGGGGGGAAAAAACAATGTTGCTTTTATATTAATTTGTGATTTTTTTTTATATTCACTAAGTATTTTTTTAAACTAATAATTTTGTCTATCCTTTTGAAAAGACAATTATTTACAGAGTAGTTGTAAAAACAAATCCTTTTTTTTTTTTTGGCTATTATCATGTCAAAATCAGTTTAAAATTTTGAGTTACAATGAAGAGATCAATCGATTTATGAATCCAAAACACCAATAAGCTTGGTCATCTTATGAAAACAATAAAAAGAATTGACAATTTCTTGAAGTAAAAATAGAATATAATTAGATTCAGCAGACCACTTATGCATTCTGTTTAATTATTCTTTTATGTTTGTATGAATGTTTTGTTAAAAAGCATAATTTTAATTACTTTCCAATTAACTAAGCTTTTATTTACTAAAACATCAATATAATATTTGATTTTATGAAAGGAAAAAAAAAGTACACCTTTTGCAACAATAGCAAAAACAATAAATCTCTTAATTACAATTGTAAGATGCAGAGTATGAACATTGATTTTATGATAAAAGTGAGTCTATTACAATTTGTACAATATAAAACAAATGTCATTTTTAAAATGACAGAAAAAAAAACATACAAAGATAAATGAATCTGTAAAGACATCTAAAAAAATCGTTTCAAGTTTAAAATACAAAGCTGGATATTAAAAAACAATATTATTGTTTATCTTCTTGAGTTTTCAATATTAAAGGGGAAGTTCACTCTACACCATAATTTACAAATTATTGGTAAATATATTGTCAATAATGACTATATAATTTGTTTTTAATTATTAGCTCTTTAAGTGCTATTGCTTTTTTTTTTAAGTTTAAATAATAATTATTTGCTATAACGGAGATATCAGTATGGTTTGCTACGTCAACTATGTTAAGATTTCACCAATCAAAATGTGACTGTTCACCTTGCCCAGTTACCTTTGAACTCCTTTTAAATAGTTCATATTTTAATTGTCTCTACAAACAATATGGTGTAGCTCTTCGACAAGCGCTTATGGAATGTTCCAGGCGACTGCTTAATTTTGCGTAACCCGGTATTACTAGTTGAACACCCCACCGCTACACCTTAAGCTGATCCTTGTGGGAAAATTTATAAAACATATTAAGATGTTGAGCGCCACCCACAACTTTGGATCAAACTTACTTCCGTGTTCGCTAGCTTGAGTACGAGATCTCTGTCTGAGGGTGTGAATGCAAGCACAGCGGGTTGGAACGTCATGCCAAACAAAAATATAACTTGAAGATAAAAGGAATAGTCAATAGTGGCTTGGAAATAAACCCTCGAGACGAAGTTTTTCTACAAATCGTGTTTTATTGCCTTACTTGGCTCACGCACACAGTTCAGGTTTTACAATTGACAATATTGTGTTGATACAACACGTGCTATGCTACCTATTGCGACTTTTCTACTTAGGATTCTACTTTGGGGATATCCTGCTCTCAGATCTTATTTACCCTTACAAAAAACAATGAAAAAAAACAAACAAATAAAATGGTAAGTTAGTTTTCTATAAAACACTATTTAAAAATAAGACAATGAAATAATAGCCTTCAGTCTAACGCTAACTTATGCTAACGTCCTACGCTATCTACAGAATATTGTGTAGTAGGCTATCCTAGCTAACAAAGACTGTTACTGCTAATTACTGCTTTAAACAATGAATATTTAAGCTTATATCCCTATCTCTGACAATAATACAATAAATCACTCACCCAGTGGTTGGCCAACCGCATTCACTCCAGAATGATCCAACTAAATGCAAGTAATCCGTTCTGGATGCAAATATGCGCTGTTACACAAATAGTTGTACTCCAGGCTAAATGCTGGTGGCTCGTGATATAATAATCCCTTTAGCGATGATACTTATTGGCGTTACAATCAACTGATTCTTGGTATAAAATAATACTTTCGCAAAATGAACATATGCACACAAAAAATCTATTAATCTTCCGTTGCTTCCTGATTCTTATCTAATGGCTTCTAGAATTCGTCGACCTCATCAGCCGTTGATATAGGATATACTAATCCTCCGCCCGTGACAAAACTGATTAAATTGTGGAGCTAGAAAACTACTACTTCTTTATAACTTTAAAGGAAATATACTCTTCAGCTAAGGTCGGACTTTTCCTGGCACCTCCTGAAATTGTTGGTATAAATTCCTTGGAATTCTGTTGAAAATATACGCTTCGCCTAAGGTTGGACTTTTCCTAGCACCTACCGAAATTAGTGGTATAAATTCTTTATGACTGGAGCTCTGCTTCTACTGACTTCTACATATATCGGGCTCTGCTTACTACTGGTTTACTCCTGGCTGGAAATCTGCTTTGGTCGGCAATAAATCGTTAATTCTTTTTCTTCTTCTTATAATTCTACTTTCTTCTTTGTTTTTAATTAATTGTGCAACTTCCTTTAATGTTCTATAGTTCTTAAAATTTATTGTAAACAAGATTTAAACAACTATGCAACAAAATTAGCTGAATTTTGTTGTCACCAGTGATATGATACGCATTCCCGCTCTCTCTCCAACTTGGGTTTGAGTCTTCGACTCACTTGCTTGCTATATGGTAATATGCAAATTCTTACCACCTTTCATTCCATGATCATCTCATTCTCTCATTGGCTGACTATCTCCGATATGGTATAGACTGCACGGCTCCACTACTTTTTTGAGAATTTTTAAGAAAAAATTAAGTAATCATGTGACTTTCTTTAAAATACCAAATATATATAAATTAAAAAGAATATTTATACAAAATATAAAGAAATTAGCCTACTTTCCCCTAATCTTCATATTGAATAAAATAAAACAAATTATTCTTTTTAATCCCCTTTTTTACTAGTCTATTAATTAGTCGCAATTTACAATAAATTGAACATTTAACTACAATAATATTACAGGATTTTTGCCAAAATCTTATTACATTTATAATGTCAATGTAATTTACAATTATTACTTGCAGATAAAATTAGTGTTCTGCTTACATTTTTTATTATTAAAAATACAACTTTCAAAATATTGTTGATTTGTTATCATCATGATTAGTTATATATCTCCTGGCCTCTCTACCTCTGCACAATCATTCATGATCATCATCATCACCAATGATTAATAACTTTTATTGTTAGATTCATTAGCCCTAGGCGGATGTCTATAACGGTACAAAGTTTATTTTTTCACGTAACAGACTAAAGCTTCATGTTGAATCACAATGTAATTTATGACAATTTATAATGTGAAGTAAATGTGTTTCTGTATAACTATATTTGATTTTATAAATAGTAATATACTCTTACAAATTAACTGTTAAATGATGTTCATTTATAATTTAGGAATTTAATATTAATCCGAATTGGGTTAATAAATGTTGAGGGTTAGGCTAAGTTAAATGTTTGTGGACACAATCTTTTCTAATGATGTATTTGGGATAACGATATGTACACTGGCTAACAAGTAATTTTGTAATCCAGAGCAAGACGAATAAAATAGTGAAAGTTATGTGAAATCTACTGATGGTTTGTGCTTGAAATGTTTATTTGGATTAAGGATGAAAAATATTATATTGATCACAACTCTTCTTCGTCTAAGTTTATACGATTCAAAGTTATACAGTATGCTTGAAATCATTTTTTACTTAGTTTTTTTTTATTCAAATAGATCAAATTCACTATTGTAAAATTAAGACAATTTTAAAAACAGTTCAGAATTGTGAGTTAAAATTTGTTTACCGTAAATCAGTCCCCCCCCCATAATCTAATCTTAAATTTCTTAAGTTGTTTTAAAATAGCCTATACCATGGATGGCTAGTGTGCCACTTGAAGTTTGTTTTATTACTTTCAAATGTCTAGTGTGCCACCACGACTCAGCCAGCGAACATTATTGTACATAAGAAGTCCACCATAATGAGAATCTTTTTCGTTTAACATCTTCAAGATCGGGCAATTATTTAGAGCACGTGAAGATATAAAGTTCACAATTTTAGTTACCACCGAGAGTACACTTTCAAATTACTTCATACTTGCTTTCATGCAAAATGCTTCCTGGTGTAAAATATTTTTTCTTGTGAAAATAATAATAATAATTTGCGAGTTTCCAAATAATAATAACAAATTCAGAATTTTAATTCATCCATACTGTATTTTGTATTTTTAATTGGAGACAATTTATTATTATGCTTTTAAAATGTCGGGAGTATACTATAACGAAGTCAATAAGAATATTTTTTGTTGTGAAAATAACATAATATTAATAATACTAGATCTAATGATAATAAAAATAATAATTTGAAGTTTTTCAAAATAATAAATTCAGAATTTTAATTCATCCAAATTTTGTGTTTTTAATTGTTGACGGGATTTTAATTATGCTTTTGAAATGTCAGAATTTTGAACGGTAATGTTTAGCCTTAGACTAATGACCATCATAGTCAAGAATTGTATAGCTTAACTGTCTAATTTCAATTATTGTTGACTTAGGAGAAATATTTATTATTTTCAAATATCCACACAACTGCCATTTCCATAAACAAATTTGAAGTTTTGGTTATGTCTACTGAATGGGCAATTGATACAAGAGAATATTTGTCCCCGTTATACAAGGAACAGCTTTTAGGCTAACCGAGGAATCAATGAATAATCTATTACTTGGTACATATTTTAGAGCTTCTAGGGCAGTCACTAACTCGAGAATATTGTGGCACTAGACAAATGAACCTTCTTGAGAAAAATAAGGAACAAGTTACTTGCATTGTGTTTATACCAAGAAAATGATGTTCCTAGTAGCTTGGAATTTGACCCAATATCCATGCAGAAGATTTAGGAAAACCCAGATCTCTTGTGTCATTCAACTCACTTTGTGCTAATTGTTGTGGTTCTAGTAGCCTACCTCTTCACGCTGGTGACATTGGCTATCACTAATATGCTGATTTGCTTCTAAGATGATGAACTTGTTTTCAAAGTTTCTATTGTGGAAAAGGCACAGGAAGATCAGGTCCATACAGTCTTATAGCTATTAAAAGGTAAATTTGGATATGTAAATATTATTTATTTTTTTCATATTTAGCCTTCATCACTTCAACAAAAATAGAAATCGTCTAGATATGACTTTGAGATTCACGCCAAACCATTGGAATAGCAATAAGGTAAGCACTCTTTCATTCCTTGGCTCCATTTCCTCAGCTGTTCTACACTTCCACATATTCATAGTACATTTTGTGGGGAGCCGAACTTTTATCTTGGTTACGCCTTCGTTTTTTACCACAGATGTATAATAAAGTGTCATTGCTATTTATATAGCCTACTTTCTTGTTAATCTAATTGGAAAAAGTTATTTATTTTATCTACATGTACCTGAACTCAGTAACTTTTGTGCATAAAACAAACTTTTTATTAGGATTATCATTAAAAAAAGTGTTAAACTTTGTGCTATTTAAAAGGTAGATATCAAGACTATTTTTTAGATAAGTTAATATTTTCTGCCTATTTAATTCCGAGTGGGGTATCCTTCCATATAGGCCAATATGGTGTAGGCCTACTTGTAACCACAGGTCTGGACACATTTACATAATGTGAATAATTCTCAAATATTGTCAGAGAGGTGGGAATCAATGCTCATTCTAGTAAAAAAAAATATTAGATGAGGGGGAAAAAATGATAATAAAAAGGGAGCCAACATCCTAATGACCAATTAAATCGCGAATATGATCCCTTTGGACTCCTAGCAAGAATTAGAGCACTATTTTGAAAGCAAATGTTAATCATAAATTAAAGTTCTAATTTTATTTTTCATATTAGGCTAGTAGGGCATCTCCTTTATTTTATGTCTCTCCCCTCAATTGGGCAATCCCCACTTTGAGAAAATCATTGGTGAAATAAACCAACTACAGTATAAGCTATGTACTATTATCCAAAGATATATTTCCAATTTATCAACAGGAAGCATTCTACACTTTTGAGATTACATAGACTAGAGAATATTAATTTGCAATGAAAAAAAAAACTATTTTATTTATCTATTTCTCATATTAACAATACGTTTTGCAATTAAACTAGTAATAATTGGCAAATTGTTACTTCCGCTTCCTATCAGTGAAAACAATTTTACAGGAGTGAAACCCATCAAAAATAATAGAGGATATGAGAGATAGAGAGTGAGTTCTAAAAATACACAAATGTCACAGCAATGTCAGCGCCAGCATATCAATCAGTAAGGATTTTTTTTTTGGTCCACCATCATTTTTTTTTTTCATTTCTTTTGTAATCATTATAATTTAGCCAACAGACAAATTGATTAGTGATTGCATTTTTACAAAAGACATGATCATTATAATGTTGGCGTTTTATTTCAAATGATGCACAAGTGATGCTCAATTTAATGACATACGTATTGATTTCAGTTATAAAAAATAATATTCAAAATGATTGTAATAAAAAGTATAATCACTCAGATTTCGAGCTTTTACAATAGAATTACATTACTTTTTTTTAACATTTTTACTTTTGAATGAAAATGTCTGTTCATAAACGTACAGTAATCTCTTATTTTTAAAAAAATATTTAAATATATTAAGTACAAGGGCCGGGCCAATTTTATTGTAGTCTCATTTTTATCAGAATTGTTTAATTAATACCCATCTGTGTGTGTGTGTGTGTCGATATAGAGAGAGCTCGAAAAGGGTTGGGGAGTTTCCAGACTTTATTTGGTGAGGCGACATGGTCCCTTCACTTCTATTTTTACATGCTAAAAAATATATATATATATTGCATACCAATACTGAGGATAGAATGAGGAGGCACCCTAATAGCAGTGAGCTCAGCCCTTTTATTGTGCTGTATTCAAAACATTGCTAATCATCATTGAACATATCATGAATTTGTGTTAAGTATGTGTAGAATATTTTAACTATTATAAAACGGTTTATACCTAATGTTTGGATGTTAATCCTCCTTGTATCAAGATGTGATCAAGCCTACAGTATTTATTTTTTTTTCCAATCATGGCTTGCTGTTCAGCCGACGGATGTACCAAAATAAATGTTATTTTTCTCATTCCTGATTTGTGAAATTAGTTACAAAGAACTTCATCGTTAAATTTTTGTATTGGCTATCTGTAAAATCAATATATTTTTTCAAAAATGTGAAGTATCCAAGAGTTATTGTTTAACAATTAAAGTCTTGCATACAACCAGATGGCACCTTCCAGCTTCATCTGCACACATAGACAACACCTATTAGAGTACCTCCTAATATTCTATCCTTCTAGCCAGGTATATAATGTGAGTTTGAAATAGAATGTCTAATGACCAGCTTTGAATGACAGGGGAATTTTAAAAATAACAAGCAATTCTAAAAAAGGCTTTTTAATAAAAATGGTAGCAATTGTTGTGGGATTTAAGTAAACTGTCCACTTTTTCACACCAAGATCTTCGTGTTAATATTAACATAAGCAAAGGTATTGGTCTTCCCCATATCACGATTCTAGATGTACTTTGACTTTCCCGGTCCATTTTACTTTCTTAGGCTAAAGTCTCTAACAAAGATTATACAGTCTATGTGTAGCTAAACCACAATGGCTTTGAACTACAATTATAGACCACACATCCCCCCCCCCCCCATAATTAGGAAAATATAAGCAAAATTATTAAAAAGACAAAGGTTTAATGAAAAAATGTACTTAAAATGGATGAATTAGTTATTGAATGATAAGCCAAGAAGTTTTGAAATTCGTTCATGTTTCTACGCAATACATGACAAAAAACATCAACATCCAGTGTTTGCTTAAATATTTTTAGCTGAAGTCAAAATCTGCTTATTAAAATACTCATAATTAGGCCTAATTAGTTTTTACCATTTCTAATTTTTAATGAAATTTTATAATTATTTAAAGTACAAACTATATTAGCTAAATTTGTAGTCAGGATCCGTTATCTGCCCACCAACGTAATTAATGTTAGGAGTCGTTCGAGAACTAAAACATTATAGCGTGTGGAATTACTATTTTTTCTTGCTGATTTCAGTATATTTTCTTTACAGTTCTAACCTTACCGTAACACTGAAGCCTATGATAACCTAGGAATGTAATAATCCTTTGCTGAGCGCCGATTTAGTCATTTAGATAATTTCAAATTACTTCTGTAGCCATATTGGTAGACAGATAACAAATCGTAACCAAAGTTATTTTTTGGTTGCATATTTACTTTAAGCGCTAGCCTATTTCAAATTTTCATTCCTTTCAAATAAATTATTTATTTTTGTTTCATGTTTTTTTTTTTTTGAGAGAGAGTATGTTTGGCATTAATTTTCTTGGTACAATTCTGAATTTTTTTTTCCTTTTAACTTTTTCCTCTTCTTGCAACCAATATTTGTGGTTGAATGGGACGTTCTGAGTTTTTTTAACACTTGGTTTTATCAGTGATTGTCTGGGCAGGAGGATTGGCGATTTTTTTGTACTCACCATTCAATGATGGTGCATTCCATTTCATTGCTTATCCAAATTCTCCAATTCCAAAAACATTTTCATTCATTGCAAATTTTTTATTTTCTGCAGTCAGAATAGCTTTTTTATAACTTATTACTTGGTCCAGATAATTCATGAACGTAGTTATTGTCCTCTGCACACGGAAACTCATCTTGCTTATCATTATTCTCATCAACAGGGATAGCCTAATATCTCATTGAATGGGAGTTATCTCTATACATCTTGAATATAGTAAGTCAAAGTTTTAAATGTTTCCAAGCAAGACTCGTCAACTTCCATGTTCCCCTCTCAGCATCAAGAAAGTAATTCTTCATGCATATTTCTATTTATTAACACACTTCATGAAGCCAATTGTACCTTCTTTAACCCTTTCGAAAATGGTCTTGTTTGCATTATTTTAAATCCCCTGATTTTAATTTTTTGGTTTTTTTAAAAATCATTTGATAAGATTAAAAACAAATATATTTTAGTCCCTTTGAACATAAATGTTATTAATTTAAATCATTTTTGAGGCTAACAATGATTGTTGAANTGNNGNTANAANACCGTCCTTGGAGTGGAAAGGGTTAATTGGTATGTTAGGGGGAAGGAACTCAAATTTAATGTGTATCACAGAAGTACCTAAAAACTGGTAGGCCTAAGTCCCATTTTACTGTGTTTTTAACATCTGCACATGTATTTTCATCATTATGGAACGGCTTACGAAAGTTGTATCAAAATTATCTAAATCGATCAAAAATGATTATTTCACCTATAGATTATCATATTAGATTTAATATATAGTAGGACATAGGGTTTAACGCTACGGTAAGGTAAGGGCTGTAAATTTAAAAATAAGGTTGATCATGTGACTAAAAGGGACTTAGGCCTTCCAGCTTCTAGGCATTCATGTATTATCAATTATTGTTGAAAAGATGCCACTGCTCATGCACCTTTTAAAATATGCAGGAGTAGTAGCATCTTTTCAACTATTATAACATGCACACAAGAGAGGAATTCTTTAATGTAGGTAGCCTATTATGAATGTTATTTTCAACTTTGTCAATTAAGTTTTACTTTGCTAAAAGAATGTAAGTTTTAATTCATAAAATGTTCTTATTTCATTTAAAAAAGTGTTAAAATCTAAGTGTTACAGAAGAATGAGCGTGTCCTCTATTATATCATCTTCAACAGAAATCAAAGTAAACACCAGTTGTTTGCTTTGATTTCTATTTTTAAAAGATGATGTAATCGGTATTTTCTAACATTATGTAAAATTTAGATTTTCACACATTTTTTAAATAAAATGAGAAAATTTGATAAATTAGGCTAAACATTCTTTTCTTTTTGCCAAAATAAAACTAAACTGAAAGTAGCACATTTGGCAAGAATGCTATATGTGGACGTAGACATCACAGGTTCAAATCCTGCTACGAACATGGATGTTTGTGTTATCTGTCATTGGACATTTATAAGTACCACCAGCTGAAGTATAACACTAGGCTTTTAAGAGAAGAATCAA
This sequence comes from Euperipatoides rowelli, assembly GCA_003024985.2. Taxonomy (NCBI): domain Eukaryota; kingdom Metazoa; phylum Onychophora; class Udeonychophora; order Euonychophora; family Peripatopsidae; genus Euperipatoides; species Euperipatoides rowelli. Next base: position 13,848 of record PXIH01S0031226.1, read on the forward strand.
AGGGATAAATATTCCATATTTTCAACATTTTTTTTTTAAAAAAAAAAAACACAAAACTGACATTTTTTTTAATAACTTGGTAATCTGTAAACAAAAAAAATGAGAAAAGTGGATTTTTGAATCTTAGTTGATTTATCCTTTAAAACGATTTGTAACTCTTCTCCTCTCCATGGCTTTAATTTTTCATCACATAAATATTTAAGGTATTCTCTTCTGCAGCAACACACAACTGATGCCATTTCTTTGCATGGTAGGCTCAGATAAATTTCTTATCTTGGCCAGACATGAATACCACAAGTTGTGTGCAACTCAGTTGTTGATATTTTTATTCACAAGGATCAATAGAATTAGCTTTGATATATTTTTTTAAGCAGCTTTGAAGTGTGTGGAGTAACTTATAAAAAAAAAGACATTTTTTTTTTCTTCCATAAAGTGAGAATCACTGAAATGAAAGTGTGGTGTAATTGAAAGCTACATTGCTTACATCACCTCAACATGTCAAAAATAAAATGATCTAATATTAATCAGGTAATAACAATAAAGTTATTTTTATTTTGAATGACTTCATGAACTAGATTAAAGCTTAATTGAAATTCTTGGATGGTGGTTAAAAATGTTTTGTAAATGATCTGATCTAGAAAGCTTGTTTTAATTTCTGAAAGGGTTAACATAACGAATGCAGGTCTCCATTTTGAAAGGAAATCCACAATGTTTAATTCATAAGCATTGCAATGTTGTGTGATCCAAGCACAATGGAAACTGGGTAGTCATTAAGAGAAAAATAAAGCCTGTCTGGCATTCACTCTTCATGTTAGCTGTAAATGCTTCTGCTTGTAATAGAACTGTCTCTGACTGTATTAACTGGAATTTATTCCTTTATTTTATTTATATTTTAATTTGCAATAAATAGACTCCATTTCTCTAATTAGTCTACGTTTTAGGCTATATCTTTTATCTCTTAGAGAATAAATGATAAATTCTACAAATTTTTATAGAGTGCTAAATTTTATTTTATTTATTTTTTTAGTTTTTATTTTAATTGAATAATCATGTTCTTTAAGAAAAATATAATGGGATTTTTTTTAACATTGGCTAACTATAAAAAAATATAGCCTACTATTTTTTGTACTATCAAAAATTGTTGAATCTACAGATACCAGTTTATGTTGGATCATCATATCCTCTACAGAATAAGGCCTCTTCAATACTTCATACATTTCTTTTTACCATTTTAGCAATACTCATTTACACTCACATCCTATAAACTTATTATTTCATTCTCCCATCTGACATAAGGTCTTCTTTATGATTATTTTATGCATGGAATCCAGTTGTTGAGTATCCCTATTGTCCATCTAATTTTTTTCTCTTTGTTACATGTCCTGCCTACTTCCACTTTAAAGTTCACAAACTTTTGTTTGTGCTATAATCCATTCAATCTGTTTCTAATCCTCTTTGCTACTCAAATCATTAATCTCTCCATAGTTTTTTAAGTGGTCTTTAGTTTTTAAAACTTCACATTGAAAACCAAAGTTTCAGCACCAAGGTCAATCTTGGTAGAAGGCTACACACAGTTCAAAAACTTTCCTTTTGAGACATAAAGGAAGTTTTCCTTTAAAATATTATTTATTTTCCGCATCTAATTTTCACATGTAGATCTCAACCAAAACCAACTTAGTTGTTGACCTCTTCAAGTTAGGTAGTAGGCTATCAGTAGATGTAATATGCCAATTCTGGCACACTTCCGGTTTCCGGTTTGTAAGTAGGTCAAGGTCAA
>PXIH01S0031303.1:3548-14915 GCA_003024985.2 Euperipatoides rowelli
CAACAATAAACGTCTTCCGCAAATAAGGGGTTAAACAACCTATAGAATAGAGGTGACAGTAGCCTACAGTATGTCTATTCTTGATTTGATCATTACAAATGATAGGCTACTCAATCTATTAAACATATATAGGCCTACCTACATATTATGGATTCATTTAGAAAAAATGATCATATGAAGATTAAATTTGATTATATTATGCGATATGGTGCCATTATCCCGCCATACTAGGTTCCAAGCCTTTGTTATTGAAAGCTGTATGGCTAGTACTTAGTTTTATTTTTATTATTGGTTATTTTATTTATTATTTGTAGTATAACGGGAGAAGAATCATGTATTAGTCAATTGGGTTGGAAGTTTTGAAGCAGTGGACGTATATTTTGAGTGATCAATCTTTGATTAAATTATTTGCGCATACAGGCATCATCACGTATTCAAAGCCCTCGTTAGTATCGTTCTGTGGATATTGTATATTTATGCATTTATGGTTTTCATTTTTTTTCTTTTGGGAAATTATCCTGCCCTAACAAAAATTCTGGAATCGGCTTAGGATTTCTTTTGCTGAGCTGTTTATCGGGTGCTGATGACTTTTCTATTGCTAACTTTCTTGGCAGTGTCTTGACAGCATGGTCAAAGATCCGTGGTTGATCACACTTGTCAATTGGTCATCGGATTTAACGTTTTGACTGAAATGGTGATTGCTAGTTGAATTCTGTTTGCCTAGGCTATGTTAATTGGATTTTTCTAAAACTTGTTAACACCTTGTTGATCAATTGAAATAATGTGTGGACGGTAGCCTATAGGCTAACTGGATTACATCAGGAAAGATATGGTTTCTGTAGTGACTATACTCCTTGGTGGTTTGTTGTAGAAAGTAGTACAAAATATTTTCCTATTACGATACACTTGAAATTATCACTATATAAAGTCCTAGCTTTAAAGGAAGGATATTATTATTATCCTTCCTTTAAAGCTAGGACTTTATATACAGTAGTGATAATTTCAAGTGTATCGTAATAGGAAAATATTTTGTACTACTTTCTACAACAAGCCACCAAGGAGTATAGTCACTATGGACTTTATTTACATGTTGATTCATTAAAATAAAAATTAAAGATAAAAGTAATAAGAAATATCCTTAATGGGTAGTCAAGCTTTCTGTGGCTGTCCGCCTTTTCTTTGGAATTTTGCGGACAGTCATAAATTATTGGTTTTTAAATTACGGTACCTATCAAAATTATTTTTATCTTTAAACCAACCATCAATATTTACAGTATTTGTCTCAATAAAAAATTCATCAAGACATAATTTCCATTTTTAGAATTTAAATTATAAATGTTTGTATTTTCATGAATTAATAACTCGTACATACGAGTTATTAATTAATGAAAATAAAAACATTTATAATTTAAATTCTAAAAATGGAAATTATGTCTTGATGAATTTTTTATTGACACAAATATTGTAAATATTGATGGTTGGTTTAAAGATAAAAATTATTTCGAGATAGGTACCGTAAATTTAAAGCTTACGAATTCAAGTGAGAAAATTATTAAGTTGTTCCAAATTTTTTTAAAAAAAGATAACTTAATAAGATTAAAATGGATGAATACAGAAGTTAAATCATTGATTAAAAGAATAAAAATATTTTATTTAGAAGTTATATAAAGCATAGAAATATTGATTTATTTATAAAATATAAAAAATAAATAAACTTGGTTTCTATGAAATTAAAAAGAGCGAAGAACATATGAATCCAACATAAAATATTAAAAAAAATAGAAATGTAGCCTATTATTTAATCATATTAGAGTTAATAAAAAGCCTAATAATAGACAATTAAATTTAATAAAAAAAGGATATTATTACTCATGATTCAATATATCTGAAGAGTTTTGTAATTATTTTGCAAAATTTTCATATGATGTTTCAATACAAAAAAAAAAACGATTTGAGATTCACAAATGAGATTGAATTTTGATGTTAATTATAATAGGGTAATAAATGTTAACTTAAAAAATGCATTTACTACAGCTAATGACAATTTGCCTTATTACATAATCAAAAATAAATGAGGACATCTTTGAAGTCTTCATTGTGAAAATAGTTAAAATATCATTGGAATATGGTTTTATTCCTACTTCTTGGAAGACCAGAACTTATATCACAACCATAATGAGATAAGTTGTTAGTAGAATCTTTCAGACCTACTGCGAACATTGCTGCTATTGTATCAGAAAATAAAATTTTGACTAATAATAATCAACATTTTCGGTGCAACTTCTCAACACTAATTTATTTAGGTTTCTGACTGATGTTACCATTAGTAGCTTATTGAAAATAGATGTTTGGATATGGTATATTGATCTTTCAAATGCATGTATTAAATGATTTTCCAAGTTTTGATAATTGAAAAACAATATTATCACAATACAATATCTGCACCCTTTTTAAACTTATCTTTCCAAGTAAGTTACTAAAAAATAGCCATTAACCGTAATTCTATTTCTTCATTCATAATGTTTATATCCATCCAAGATCCTAATACCACAAATTTAATTTTTTAATCTCTAAATATATAATTTGTTCATCTTATTTCTAAGAGAATTGACATTTGTCAGTAAACAATTATTTTTATTATCCATATAATAATGATTTAATTGCTAGCTATCTTTATTTTTTGTCATCAAAATTCTACCATATTTTGATGTTATAGCCCAGGCTATTTGTGGTTTTTGTATCTTTTACCATTAATCAGTTTTGCAGATTCTCTAAAAAGATTTATAGTTTATATTATAAAAGTTATATATAGGTTAACTAAAATTTAAAAAATTTCTCCACCATTTGTAAGAAAAATAAGAGGTGACTTGATTTTCATATATTAAAGAATAAGGGAAACCAATTTTTTATTTTAAACCTAAGAACTAATACTAGACGTCACCACAAACAATCTTTGTAGAACACTGATGCATGACTAGAAAAAGTTGTAGCTTATGGTATTTTTTAGAAATATAAATGTTTTGAATGAACTACCATTTGAAATAATATCTGTAAATTCATTGGTAATACATTTAAAAAACTTATATGAATATTTATATTGTATTTTTCATGATAATTAGTTGGGATATTGATTTATTAATATGTAGCCTAATATATTTGTATTATGAGTGCTTGCTCTATGTAAGGATTAATTTTTGATTTATTTATTTTTATTTAAACGGATTTTAGAAATGTATTAGCCATCCATGTAAGAGTCATTTTTGACTTATGTAGCCTATTTAAAATAGATAAACTGTTCTGGGATAACCACATATTTTTTTTTTTTTTTTTACAATAGAATTATGTTTATCATGTACCATTATCGTCTCCATTAGTATTAGAAATCACACTAATTTTCTTATTTTTAATTTTTTTTTTCATCATTTTTAAAATCAAATAAAAATCTGATATTCTTAGTCAATTCAAATAACTATCACAATTAATATATTTTTTATCAATACTCTCTAGACAAATATAGGCCTACTTTGTTGTTCACTCAATATAATGGTCTCCTATATACCAACAGATTTATTTTCTATAATTTCCGATGGATGATCAATACAATCCAGAATAACAAATTATTCAAATTGATCATTCACTGTACCCAACACTTCATTTAAATCACACAATTTAACTTCATTTAAATATATCAACTTAAAATCTATACGGTTTTGTAAAGAATCACATTTTGTTAATTTGACAGTAATGATTTTAAAATTTGTTTCTTCATACCGATAATCCAAAACAAAGAATATTTGATCTTCTAATCCACAAGAACCCCGCTCAAAATGTCAATGAGTCAATATATCAAACCCATATTCAGAGATTTTTTATATCTTCATGACAAAACCCTTCATACATCATCAAAAATTAAATCAATTATCCGCTATACTTTAGAATCCAGTTGCCTATTAGAATCAAATGACATATTTCCTATTACTATTTACTATGTTTTGTTGTCATTATTTAAATTATAGCTTATTCTATTCAGTTTTCCAATGAATGGTCTCATGAAGTTAGCCTACTCTCTTGTCATTCTAAACTAATATAAACGGTTAAAATAGTCAAAATAGGACTTAACATAATAAGTTCTGAAGATTCAATCTTTAGCTTTGTTGGTCATTAGCATATTTTTTTCCCTTCATTTTATTGTTTATTGTCAAGAAAGTGGGGTTCTCATCCACGTATGGTCTCGTGTACCCCTCAAATTTGTCATTAAACACTTGAACTGGAACTAAACCATTTGTCTGTTTCATTAGTAGGCTATTGTTTCAAACTTTTAACCTTGCTTGGAAGGTGCAATTTGGTTTTTAAAATGGACAACAAAAAAATTATCATTGCTTATAACCTACTGTAAACTTTTAGCTGTAGATAAAGGGATTAATTGGCATGTTAAAAATTGAGTGGTGAGAATAAAACAAACATGGTGATGTCAGAGTCAGATCTACGGTGGAGGGGGGCAATCGCTCCTGGTGTCACATCTTGGGGGCAGAAAAATGGACATCGCAATTAAAAAATATATACCTACTGTATTAAGTTCTTGATTTTAAGAAATAAAAATGTGTGGCCAAGGAGCTCAAGCAAAAATGTAGGTAGTTAATATACTGTAATTTGACCATCTTAATATGAGCGTGAAGTAACGATTAAAGGTTATCAAAATGTTTGTACAAAAAAAAAGTTTATCAAAATATTTGGTTGGGGATGACACCCGTAGAAATTGAAAGATGGCAGAAGCCATTTGCAATCCATATTATGAATTTCTTGTTTATGATATTGTAGAATTCATTAATTACGATTATTCTCTACAGGAAGCATTACAGGAGTCCTTATCATCAAGTACTCGTGAAGTGTTTTAGTAATTATCTATTGTCTGTGAAATATTCTCAGATACAGACACAATGTTTTTATGCATTTCATTCATCGCTGTTATAATTTCAACTTTGCTTGCATCAGAATTATTTATGTTAACTATTTTATTATGATCAAGACTTTGGCTGCTTGCGATCTGTTGTGTTTATCTTTGAAAGATTAACCTGTCATGCGTCTATTAAATTAAATACTCACGAGATAAGGTACAAATAAACTAAACCAAAATCAATATAGCCTAATCCAGGGTTTCTTAGCCTTTTTGAGTCATGATCCTAATTGGAGTAATAGTTTTGGTTTAGCAACCCAAATATAATTCCTGACAGCAAGTACATCAAATACATTTGGTGTATAGAAAACGACTGATTCCCTTACAATGACATGAGAGTCTAGAAACTGGAAGGCCTAAGTCCCATTTAGTCAAATGATCAAGACGGATAACAGCCTTAATTTCTTTATTTACAGTCCTAACCTTACCTTACTGTGAACCCTAACTCCAACTATGTGTGAAATCCACTAATGTCCCAACCCTATGATAATCTAGATATCGATAATTTTGACACAACTTCTGTAAGCCCTTCCTGTAATGATGAAAATACTTACGCAAATGTTAAAATATTATTTTTGTTGGAAATATTTTGCGACCCATGAAATAAGCCAAGTGACCCAAATTTGGATCGTGACCCATAGGTTAAAAAACCTTGGCCTAATGAATGGGAAAATATAATGACAAACACACATCTAAAGGAAGCTAGGAAGACATGGTAAAATGGTTTATGGGTAGATTTGATTAGATTTGGGAGAAAAATTAGTTCTGAGAATTCTAGCCATTCAAACGCTCAACGTAAGTTGTTGAACTTCATGATGTTTCGTATGATAGATTGGATATTCTGTTGACACATGACATAGTAAACTGACAGAAAGGAATATAAGGGAAGACATATTTTTTATTTAAGCAGATAGTAATACTGAATAATAATAAATATTATAAATTATAAGATAAATTATACTAGGTATCAACCGTTGAAACTGGAACAGACAAAATTGAGATTGATACATTGTTTTATTGCTAATCGAGCAGTGGACAGATGGAATTGTTTGCCCCATTCACTGATAGTGTAGCTCATTAAACTAATTTAAAAATAGACTGGACGACCATATAAAAAGTGTGAAATATTATAGAAGAAATTAGGGTGTAAAAGTCCTAGACTTTCTCCACCCATATCAATAATTTAACTTCTCATATGTCGTGAAAAGTAGCCTATATATTTAAAAGTAGAAAAGTCAATAAAGAGGTTATTGTTTTTTGTTATTAGGATCAGAACCCCCAAATCCTAAATGGGGCTCCCAGAACTGTAAATCCAGTTGTGGCTCTTACATATTTTTGATAAGCTTCTACTTGTTTGTGTTTATTATTATATAGACGTTTTGTTTACCTTTGACAGACCGCAAGCCACTTGTGCATGAAGATTTTTTGGACATTTTATTGAACTTTGCTTTGCTTAGGGGCCCCTTATCTAAGCCTCCCCCCCCCCCCTCATCATTCCTGGGCTCCTAGCCATAACTTTGTGGTTTCATGTGTAGTTTCTTCAAACACACACCCCTCTTGGCCCAGGGCCTTTGGACTACATCCCCTTACAACTTGTATGTGGCGCCCTAAATAGGACTAATTCTTTACAAAAATCTAAATACAGAAAAATAAATTAAGGTATATGCAATCAAAATTTATCCATTTTAAGATATATTTTATAGTTGTTTTAAAAATATAAATAATAATTTTATTAGTAAACATTTGAAATTGTAAACAACGTTTTTATTTAAACATCATGCATTATTCCAAAGCAATTAATTAAATTTGTTGGATCAATTTTAAAATATTGTTTTTAAAAATAAACAGAGAAACTTTAAATGAATTATGCTAAACAAATTTCTTAAATCAATTAAGAAAATTGTTATATTTTTTAAAAAATTACATCACAACATAAAAATTAGATTAAAATAAATTCTTACATTTTTTATAATATGCAAACATTATAGAAGAAATATTGTTCTTGCTTATTTATTAATTCCAGTACAGTATTCTTATAATTATTTTTTAAATATCTACTTTTTGTCTTTTTAAATACAGTATAATGTAACCAAGCTATTTTGAACATGCATCTTAATAGTTAAAGGTAAAACACAAATCAAGGTAGATAAATCAATTTCACAAATTAAATGCTGGAGAACATAACAAGGCATAGAGGGCAAAGGTCACTATAACAATAACAAACATATGAGGCAACTTCCCGAAGTTTATATTTGTATGGAATAAATTTAAAAGAAATTATATCAAATCGTAAACAAAATCAAAACACAAAATTTATATTTTTAAAAAAAATTGAGTTATAGCCTATTAAATATATAGACTACTGTATATATTTTTTTGTATAGCCGGTAGTTAGGCTATATACAGTGTATTATAAAGCAAATCTTACATACTGTAAATTATATTTAAGATTCGTACTCAACTGAATATACTTCAATGAAATACTTTACTATAAGTAGCCTACACCCAATGGACTTTAATACTCGTATAAAAATTAAGGTCATTTGTAGGGGAAATTACAAATCAATTTCGCTCCTGGCCAACAGGATAATATTCCGACCGTCTTCCACAAAGGATCTCCAACCTATTAATCAATAAGCTATTTTATTTTTGTTAATACTTTTTCAAAAATGTACATTTATTTTTTTATAAAAATAACTTAATAGGCAAATATGAAGCTTAATATAAATAATGCCTAAATAATAACAGAAAACGATTACAAATAAAAATAAGTGAGTGCTCATTACGTCCCGTGGCACCGCTAGGTTCTGTGATTACAAAAAAAAAAATGTAACCTCTAAAAAAAAATCTTACGTAATTATACAGTCGACAGAAATTTATATTAAAATGGGGATTAGATATGTATTTCATTAATTATATAATGAAACTATGGTTTACAAATCAATGCAGGGTCTATTTTATCGATAAGTTCATCGTGAATGACTGACCACGAGTTTCTCGAAATGTTGTGTTTCTTACAACCTATTATAAACAAACAAAAAGGAATAAATCAGGAAATATCTAACCTTTTAAAACAAAAAACATCACATTAAATCTAAAACAGACAAATCTGGCAAAATAACGTAATTATACGACTACTAGATCTGTTTGTCTGCAGAATGACTGTAACCTATGACTTAGGAAGATACGTTATCGGCCTGAATGCCAACGTAAGCGGCTGATTATTGACTAACCTGATCTTGCAAGTAAAGTTGACATGCTAAAGAAAAAGTTTCCAAACTACTTACCACATATGATGAGCTATTTTCGTCTTTAAACTCCTGTGTGTCTGGTATTGAGAAATGCATTTTCAAAAATAATGTTTGGTCCAAAATACTTGCGGTCTAGAACGCTGTATTTCCATTACTGACGAAGACGACATACAGTAGTTACCACCCCTTGCGCCATATTGGTTTGTGTTGTAGTCATGTGATCAATGATCTCTTCCTTCATTGAGAAACTTTTCACCATTCACTTCATAAAATAATAACCCAAAATATAAACATGAAATTAAATATTTTTAGTTACAAGATGACAATGTATGAACAAAATAAAAAATCTCGAGATATCGAGGGCAATAAGAGAAATACCCGTCCTTCCTTAAACTCGAACACGTTGTAGTTGTTTCCATGTTGTAGTTTATACGCACAAGGTCATTAAATTTTTTTTGAAATGGCTCCTCTAGCTGCTACTAAGCCTAATTATGCTTATGATTATACATCTCCTCGTGGAATCAATGCAATACTTCTTGGTCCTCCCGGTTCAGGCAAAGGTACCCAGGTAGGACGATAGTTTCTGACACATTTTTAGGCTTTAAAATTCAATCTTATGCCGACAAAATAACGTTATTGATTGTTTGTTTTCTTAAGTTGACAAAAATGAACTCTTTTCACGAGTGACTAGCGGCTATCAAGGATATTTAACACTGTCTTGACTTATTATTTATCTTTTATGATTTTACAAATTAATGAAAAATAATCATTTTTTAGTAAGTAAATGCGGTAACCTTAGTAGTTTTCATAGAATGGCATCGATACGTAAATCTAAATACCGGTACCCTGATCAATTTTTTATTTAAGCAAAAAATATGAGTGGAAACTCCTTTTGTGATGTCAACCCATTATACATTAGGGTTAGAATCCGTTAAACGACCCTGTGTTACCACATGTTACACTAACGTGGGATTCACACAAGTTTAAAAAGTAAAGGTTAGGAATTAAAAGTCACTAGTGTCTGGATCTCAGACCTACCATTGTCATGCAGCCTATTAGATCTACTAATCTTAATCGTACACAGACGGTGCAGACCCTAACAATGTAATAGCAAATTAAGGGATCTTTAATCTTAACCGCACACTGACCCTAACTCCAACTTAAATATTAAAGCATAAATAAATAAACTAACAGTCAATCAAGCCGACCTGTGATTTGCTGTTTTTTAGCTGCAGGACATTGGTAGTTCTGAGATCCAGACACTATAAAATATTCAAGCTATGGTAGTTGAAGTTAGGGTTCAGGGTATGGTACAAATTAGGAATGTATTGGTGGACATATAATGAATCCTGACAACCGGAAGTGACATCATTTGGGTGTGAGGAGCGTGTCACCTGAGATGACATCAAAGATCTTTCCTGTATCAATTCGCTTACATATGGAAGTCTATTCCAGTGCATATCAGAAGCTCCACATCTATTGTCTCATTTAGAAATTTGTCTTTTGAACATCTAAGGCTTAAATCAAATACCTAATTAAACGCTATTTTCGTGGNGATATTATTTATGTATTTAAAAAAGTAGTTTTGCAGAATAATAATGACAATTTGTTTGTTCGCTCTTGTTTTTCTGCCACTCGTGGTCACCGCTGGCGCTTGGAGAGAGAAATCACAAGGAGAGAAATTTGATTTTATTTCATTAAAAATCGTGTGGTTCCATATTGAAACTCTTTACCGTCGTTTTTGGTTAATTTGAACACGTTAAATGAATTCAAGAATTGTCTTGATCGTTATTTGATTACTGATCCATTTTTCTCTCTCATTGATTTAGATTTGTTTTATTCTTTAATCTGGTTTTTGTATCTCTATAGTGAAATTGGATGTAAAAGCTTTTAGCTTAACGTCCGTCCTTCTGTAACTTAACTTAATTTACATTGTATAAAGTGCTAGTGGTCCATTTATGTATTTTTTTTTCTTATTTTATTCATATAAACATTGAGTACATATTCCACGACCATAATGAAGAAATTGAAAAGCATTTTTGAATGAATATCCTGATTTTACTGAAAATCCTAATATTCTTGTGTAGAACTGACATCAACTTGACCAGTCATATGACTTTTTGATCTGGTGTGGTCTCTTTAAGGTCAATTATGGGTCTAAAACTTTTAAATCTTGAATCACGAAATTGGTAGAGTACTGCAAATTGCCAAGTAGGCCTACTAAAGTTTTCTAACCGTTCCTGAAGGCGCAGGAAGAAATGTAGATAAAAATGTTTGTTTTTGGCATCCTGAAATGTTCAATTGTTTTGTGAAATCCTGAGTTGATATGATCATTATTTATGCAGCGTTGTGTGAAAAGAATTCATACGATATTGAAAAACTTAGACATAGGTAGAGTGTATTTGGATTTGAGCAGTATGAATATGGTATTGCCAAGTCCGTCTGAAAATTGCCGAAGCGGCAAATTCTGAAATCATTTTTGGCAGTATTTGAAAATGAAATTTATCCGAGCGGTAGATACAAGCATATGGCTCTGCATAGGAATAGGCTCTTGAAATTGTTGACTACTTTTGCTTAAACCTTTTAATTTCTTTTTACCCTTTCCACTCCAAAGTCGATTCTCAGTCAACAAATTTAAATTATCAGTTCAACTCAAAGTCGATTGACTTTTTCTCTCTCAAATTCAATAATAATTATAATTATCAAAAATGTTTCAAAAGCTGTTTTTTTTTTTAATTTCAAAGACTCAAAATATATTTGTTTTGAATTATCCCAAGAGATTTTAAAAAATAAAAGAACACAAATTATAAAAAATAAATCATGTCTTTTAAAATCTTTCTTTTTTTTTTTTTTTTAAATTTCTATAGAATTTTTTTTTTTAAATTAAAACTCGTCAAATTTGTTTGTATTTTTTTTTTTAACTTAAGATTAATTATCTATCATTCAGGTCAGGATTCAAAAGGTCAATTATATCAAAGGAAGAGATAAGAACAAATTACTGAAATCAGTAAGTCTGAAATAACAAAAATGTTATATTTGCTCCATTCCGAAGTCGCCATTCATCTTTTGTTTCAGAATTGACTTTTTGTTTCTCAAATTCAATAGATATTATATATATATACAGGCTTTCAGATAATTATTTGATGATGACTTCCATTGACT
>PXIH01S0031372.1:9031-19975 GCA_003024985.2 Euperipatoides rowelli
AAATCAACCAGTCTGTGTGGGGTCTGTGCGAGCGTATTCATCCATAATTACGGTGCCATCAGAAGATGATGATCCGACACTATATACTGGGGAGAATTGTATAGTTAAAATATCTTTACTACCCATAATGAGTTAAATTTAGTCTCTAGTTATTAAAAATAATAAACTGAAAGAATACTTGACAGATCCATGTGTATAAACGTACTGCAGGTAATAAATAAATAGGTTTGTTCTAATCTATGCAGTGGAAGATTGCTCATTTCGTGCTAATGATTACATACAGTATGATATCACAAAATAAACTCAGACCCAATGCCACTTTCCTAGTGACCTCTGACCTAANTAGAAATTTTTCTTAATTTCATTTTTTAATAACACTTTTATTTTTTGGAATTTTTTTTTTTTAATAATTTTCTTTCAAATGAAATCATAAAAAAAAATCCATTTTGTGTGACCTTTAAAGTGTTGATACATGATAAGGGGCTGACCTTTTTTTTAAAAAAAAATATTTGTGGTGGTGAGGGGTGGACACTGGACATAGCACCAAATAATTTTTATTGACAAAATTTTCAGCTTTCACAACAAACTATGTTCAAAATAAATATGCAAGCTTTCATGGTTTAAAATTGTATTAAAATATTTATTAAATAAAACAATTTTATAAATTCCTGTTATAAAATATAATACTAGAATTTATATACGGAGTTACCCAGTAAGTCAACTAGTATCAGCAAATCTTTTCAAATAGAAAGCTATCTTATTATATTTAAAAAAAAAAAAAATCCAAAATTGTTTGCTTTTACAAATGAATTGTCATTGTCTAAATTGAGTATTCATAATTTGCTTCAAGTGAAAAATGAAATTTTCTATCTGAATTCATCATTTATAATTTTGTTAATTTAAATATAACATTTTTTTTTTCAATAAATACAATCTTTGAACTTTTTTTTTTTTTTTAATTTTGTTTTATATCGATGCCATATGAAAAATAAATATTTTTTCTGAAGAAAATCAAAATAAACAAAAAATATTTTAACAAAAGTGAACAACAGTATTGTCTTAAGGATTATTATTAATTTTCACTCTCTCATTTCCTTACCTTGCAAGATTAATCTAATTAGGAATATGCTAGAAACAAAAAAATTCTCTTATAAAAAACATTACATTCAGTCCATATTCAAAACTTTGCTGTGAATTTAAAGGTATTGCGTTGATTTTATGAATTCTTCTGGATGATTCGTTTTTTATTTTTTGGTGACAAATTATATACCTTACAATGAAAATAAAAAGTGAGATAAATAGTAAAAAAAAATCAGATTTGTAGTTAATAATATTAGATGTTAATAATTTGTAATGAGTCGATTCAATTCTCTAATTCAGGGGTTCATAACCTTTTTGAGTCATGACCCAGATTGGGGTAATAATTTTGGTAGCGACCCGAATAGAATGCCCGACAGCAAGTACATCCAACACATTAGATGCCTAGAAAACGACTGACTCCCTTACAAGGACACGAGCGCCTAGAAAATGGAAGAACTAAGACCCATTAAGTCACATGCTCAAGATGGATAGCAGCCTTATTTTTTTTATTTACAGTTTAACCTTATCGTTACTCTGAACCCTACCTCCAAATACATGTTAAATCCACTATGCCCCAACCCTATGATAATCTAGAGGTGAAATAATCATTGTTAATCAATTTAGATGATTTTGACAAAACTTCCATCAGCCCTTTCTGTAATGACTAAAATGAAAATACATGCGCAGATTAAAACCATGGTAAAATGGGACTTAGGTCTTCCAGTTTTTAGGTACTCCTTACAATGACTACGTTATTGGCAAACTTTTAAGAAATGTGGGAAATGCAGTGCAGCAAGTCCATGAGTTATAGACAAAAACAAATTCATTAGCAAATATAGAAGCGCTTTATGACAGTGTTGCCAGATAGTGATAGATAAATAAAATGTGTAGTGAGTTGCCACAATAAGTTTTAGTGAATTCTGAATAACAAGAAAATTTGGCATTTAACTTGCAGTGGCTCAACAGGTTTTAAAAATTATTTTTGTATTTGTAATGATCATATGTTATTATCTAAAAAATATTGTTTTTGTGGAAAATATTCCGTAACCAATGAAATATGCCAAGTGACCCAATTTTGGGTCACGACCCATAGGTTAAGAAACCCTGCTCTAATTCCTTGATTCCATGATTATTGGGATAGAATAGAAATGGGAATCAAATGCACACAAAGTCAATTTTCGATTTAGATTCTGTTTTTAAACGATACCTGTGTACAGTATATGATTAAAAAATTTCAAATTATGTATTCCAGCGATTTGGCTGCTGCAAGTGTATGGCCTATGAAGTATAGGTGTCTCACTTGCTAAGGGGAAAGCATAGTGTAGTTTCTTTCTAAAAAGCATATATCAAAGGCTTATTGTCTGTATAAAGTAAAAATATTCTACCCTCCAAAATAGGTTGGTAATGTCACAATGCTGTGCATATGTGCTAAAAGTTAAACTCTGTGTTAATTTACAAAGATAAAATACTAATGGTTCCTTGTCATTGTCTTGATCATATACAATATATTTACCGTTAATGCTAGCTTTGCCATCGGTGAGGCATAACCTAAAAGCTTAGCCTGTACAAGTGCATCCCAACACCTGTCTAAAGCAGCTTTACTGTCATCTATCCAAAATGTTTTCAGTATTTTTTTTTACTGCTTATTCAAAGGATCTTGAACTTTTACAATGTTTGGTATAAAATGTGTCTAGAAGTTAATTATTCTGAGGAACCATCTCAAACCTTTTTGCCATGTCTGGTTAGGCAAAACACTTTATTGCTTTATGTTATGGTATAATGCCTTCCTTTATTCTTGTCGCAAGATAAATACAGGTTCCTTTACATAACAGCACATACCTGGATTCAGTTTGTTGCCATATATTGACTGATGTTTTTAACCCTTGAGTTGCCCCAAATGTCTTTAAGTGGTATTGCATGAACCTCCCTAAAACGCTCCAGACACCATTTATTCTTATATTCACTAAAGTGTGAGAAAAAGTTTTTTTTATACTTTTTCAATATGCACATTATTTTAGTGATATATTTTCCTCCTATTACATATTTTATTTTGCAAAATGTTGTTCATGTAAAGCACTTTTCAGGGAAGTTGGCAGTAAATTCATCCAGCATCTTAAGAGTTTTACATAGTTTACAAATGGTCAAAGTGTTTCTCATAGGTCTGTGATGTTATTAGGATGTCATCTTTGAAAAGTTTATATAGCATTACACAAACAAAATGGCATGTGGAAACTTGTATAACCCAAAGGTGATTATAATGACTATTTTTGGTATGTTCATTGTGGTCACAAGAATTGGTTATATGCCAAAGAAAGTATATTGTTGAATATAGTATTGGGTCATGCAAATGTCCCAAAATGTTAAATATGTAAGATTTTTAGAATTTGTACAGGACACAACAATATAATCAACATTAGTATAACACACAATCCCTGTAATTAAAGTAGATGTAAATATATGGAACCAGTATCTATTTAGATTGAACTGCCTACTGTCCCCACATATGTACCACTGGCCTTTTGGCTTCTTTACCATATGTAATGGACTGGCTCAGAGACTGCAAGATGAATAAGATATGTCATCCTTCCCAATTTCTGCCAACATGTGATAAGTTTACAACTGCCCACTTTCCAGGAGTGAATCTCCATGCCTTCATAAAAACTGTGCTGTCCCTTGTCTAGATCACATGTTCTGCTTTTTCATCCTTATCCAATTCTGCCAACAAGTGATAAGTTAACAACTGTCCACTTTCCAGGATTGAATCTCTGTGCCTTCATAAAAACTGGGCTGTCCCTTATCTAAATCACATGTTCTGCTTTTTTAAAACTCCTATTAACTTTTGAATCCATCACCGCAGGATAAACTTCCAATAGTTTTTCTAAATAGAGTTGGTGACCTCATTGCAGTTCTCCCATTCATATATACACTTGCATTGATTGCTGTTCTTTTTTTCTCTCTATCTATCACAACTGCCAACTGTTAAGAAATATGTCCCTATCACTGGGAAAATTAAGTTTTGTGCCCATAAAGTTCATTTAAAACTGTGTATAGCCTAAATGTTAGTGTGTCTGAAACCATAAGCTGGTATGTATGGTATGGGTGCCATATGCCACAGATGTTTGCCTGATCATGAATAATTTTGGATATATCAACCCCTCTATATACCAACTTACTGTGAGTAGAGATGTTATACACTTACATTCGGCATTGAGATAGCTCTTGAGGATGTACTGCCTATAAATGCACATGGTCAATTACATTTATATTGTTGCACTTCCAAATTGTGCATGGTAATATCTTGTTTTGGCTGTGGCTGGCTGTATGGCTGAGTCAAATTATCATGTCTTTGGTATGTATGGCATTGATTTTCTTTGGCACATAGAATGGAATCAATTTTGTAATGTCTTGATGTAGCTATCCTTCATAATTGGGTCACAACCTATTTTATCCCTCAGCTATGTCATTATAGTCCATTGCATTGCCATGTTTTGATATTGCCTCACACTGTGTTACTACTGGATTCATTTTGTCACTTTTGTTAATAAGTATTTTAAGTGAAATTTTTTTTATAAAAAAAATAATTGAAAATTATTCCCTCCCAGGCCTCCCTTTAATGTCAATCTTCTCTCAACAATTTGTTCACCACCCCACCCCCTCCACTCCCCCTCTCCAATTTTTTTTCTAAATCAGAATTTTTAATTCCAGTTGCTTTTCAATCTAGATAGTGCCTCAGTAGTCTGCTTATAGAGTCATGACAAATATAGTTTATTAGGTTGTATTTCGTTTTTTATATTATTTTTATTTTTTTACAAAGACATTGTGAAAGTTATAGATTAGTTTCAGTGGCAAAACTGATTATTAAACCATTGTTTGTGTCTCTTTCATTCCTTTGTAGTTAGCAAGACGCATGAATCTATAATGTATATGGGTCAAAACAAGGTATGGGGTTCAGTGATGGAAAATTCACAATATTTTATAATTGCTCAAAATTTAAAAGATTATTTTAGAGCGTTTAATTTAAGCACAACAAATTTAATCCTTTTCAACCAATTAAATGTTACATAATTTCTACACCAAGTCTTAAATATCTTTGTAGAAAAATAGTAAGTAAAAGAATTAGTATTGTTTTTATTGTATTATTTTTAAACCAATACAAAAAAAAATATATATAATTATAACATTTCTAGATATTAGGCTATTGTCTAAATAGCTAAATAATAATAATAATAATAATAATAATAATAATAATAATAATAATAATAATAATAATTGAAAATGAAGGATTAACACTACTGCAATGCATTTTTTATTAATTTAAAAAGGTAAAAATCTTTATTCAATTAAACATGACATTGAAATAGTCGAGACAATATTGTCTTTCGCTATCATAATACTCGTCAGGACAATACTATTTAAAAAAAACAAATAAAATAACAAAAGTGGGCAATGAATAACAAAAATAAACACATACACTCATCACCACATGATGTCAGTTCTACCAATTTCAAAAAATTATGAATATTTCCCATTATGCAAAGTGCTTCATTTTAAAATCAATATTAATTGACAACTATAAACCTTCACTTAATAAAAAATTATCAGGACTTCAATTAATTATTATCTTCATTGATTTTCCAATAGTTTATATTATCAAAATTGAATTTGAACAAAGGTACATAGAATTCATGAGCGTTTCTGATTAAGTTGTATCATATTTTTGTTATTATGCAAAAAATATCATAAAACTTAATCAGAAATGCTCATTTTTTAATTTCATTTGTTTTTAAATAGTATTGTCCTGATGAGCTTCCTGATAGCGAAAGACAATTGTCTCGACTATTTCATTGTCTTGTTAAATTAAATAAAGATTTTTACCTTTTTAAATTAATAATAAGTGTGTTGCAGTTGTGTTAATCCCTCGTTTCAACCTTCAAATTACTGCACTAGAATATTGTGTTATTCACAATAATAATAATAATAATAATAATAATAATAATAATAATAATAATAATAATAATATTATAATAATAATAATAATCACCATCAGAGCTAGTGTTTTCTAATAATTCTGCCACTTCCGCATCTATCAAGTAATTTTGACATATCGCATCCAATTTACCAATTTACTAGTAAAAGTACAGCCTATACTAGTATTAATAAAACTTTACAGGACCAACAAAATAACAATTTGAGTTTTCTATATCACTTTAGATTAAATAAGGAGGCATTTTGTCCATTTCCTTGGAATCTGTAAAATAGTACCAACTAAAATTTTGTTGATTTACAATCTACATGTTTTAATTAAATAATAATTGTTTCCACTTTTCACAAAAGCAGCATATGATTCCAACACAAAAGTTGCATAGTTGCTCATCTTGCTAAATTGAAATTCACTTTTTTCATCTTGGCAATCTGTCTCAGCTTCCATTTTATTTAAACAGTTTTTCCCAACGTGTACATTGTCAAAGTTTGAATTGATCAATTGGATATACAGTAGTGGGCTTTTATGTTTCAAGTGTCAAAAAATTTCCAGATCCAACTCTTCCAATTCCAAATCAA
Source organism: Euperipatoides rowelli (assembly GCA_003024985.2). Taxonomy (NCBI): domain Eukaryota; kingdom Metazoa; phylum Onychophora; class Udeonychophora; order Euonychophora; family Peripatopsidae; genus Euperipatoides; species Euperipatoides rowelli. Next base: position 15,671 of record PXIH01S0031372.1, read on the forward strand.
GTCATATGTATTCATTGCTTGCCAAGTACCAGTAGGGAAATGAAAATGAAACATTAACAATAACCTAACCCCCACCCCACCCCCCACCCCAATCTACCAACTAGAAACATAATTTTGTCAACTTTTCAGGAATTTTCTAACTTTGTGGAGGGGGGAGCACCCCCTTCCATATCGAGGTCCCTGGACTCTGACACTGTTGCTTGTAAAGAGAATATTTTCTTAGTTTAAATAACATCTGCTGAGTTTTATTGAAAGGTTAGCTGAAAAAAAAAATTAATTTAAATAACACCACCTGTTTGATAGGAATATAATTGAATATTTATAGAAAATATTATGAAATATATTAAATCAGTTTAAGTCTTAGATAAAAGCAATATACAAATAGTAATAAAATTAAGTTTTGTTTCAGTTGAGTGCTTTGAAAGATAAGAATTTTATAATATTTTACCAGTAAAATTAATTATGTTAATATTTTATGGTCCAATATATAGTAGCTAGTAGATTATAATGTTAAGATTTTAGATTTTGATTAGTTATTTTTAGTAAATATGGGAAATGTGATTATGAAATATGTCTTATTAATAATGGTTAGATAACCTTGGTGTGAAGCTGGATAGAATGACTTCCCAATTTTAGACATTTCTGAAATAATAAAAAGTAATTTCATTTGTTGTTAGATAGTTGTAGCAATTCTTGTATACATTAAATGTCTTATGTCTCTGTTTTTACATACATAAACACATTTATGAACCGGTCCACATAATGTGGGTCTTTGTATATATTCAATGTAAAGATGTGTCTGATCATACCAAAAAAATTGTTGTGAACTCTGGCTGCAGATGATTTATTTTTACCCATAGATGCATTTGTTCAAATCAATGGCGGGGAAAGGAGGTTGGCAGCAGATTCCCTCAACAGAGATAAGGAGCATAACCCCCATTGGAGTTTAGATGTGAGAGCCTCCCTCACTTTGATTTAAATTTACAGATGAAATAGCTCATTGTAGTTTACAAGATAACCATTAACTAGTATGGCCTATTTTATTGGCAATACCATACCATAATGTTATAGACATCAAATATCCTCATTAATCTCAAATATTCAAATAAAATATGTGGAAACATTTAAATATTTTTTTTTGCTATGTATTCTCATTCATTAAATATCTAAATTTAAAAAAATAAAAATTTCACAAGACTCAAATTGGGTTGATTGGAAGTGGGAGGGAGTTTGATCCAAAGGAACACAACCTCACCCCTTTTGTATATGACCCTGTCTTCAGTTTTCAGCTTTATATTTTTAATGTTTGTACAATTCAAATACAGATATATTTCATAATGTAGTGAAAATTATTTTTAGATAATCTTGATATAACATTAAATCTATTTTTTTTTTACCCAAACATTTAACTTGAGAATAGTTTGCCAATTTTCTTTTTATTAAATCTGATTCTGTATTCCATTCTAAAAATATGTATTAAACAAAATTTTGCCAATTTATGTACTGTAAATAATAATGATTGTATTTAAATTTATTGTATTGTTTTATATTATTACATTTTTAAAATTAATTATTGGTGGATCAAAACCATACCAATAAAATTATTACTGGAGCTATAAATGCTTTACGCCCACAGTGTCGGCACACTGAATATATATAACATTGCTTTAGAATGATTGCTGTCAGAATGTACAGTAATTTGATGAGATGCTTATAAAAATAACAAATATGTCTGAATAAAGTTATTTTTTAAATAAAGACTTTTAAATAAAATATTTATTTGACATAATATGATTATTATATTATTAAATATGTTGTGAAGCTTCACGGTGCATATAAAATATTATATTAGGTTTTGATATCAAAATGAGAACCAAAAATTGTTAATGGAGAGTTGTAAGATAAAGGGCAAAGTGTTTAATGCATTAGGCTAAAAACTAATGTAATTTCATAAAGTAATTTAGAAGTTATTAACTGTAATTTGTTACCTTTTAAAATTAATAACTGTTACCAATTGTAATTGTAACCATTTATTTTTTAAAACTAAGAATTGTTAAATAACTATAATTGAGACTAGTTACTTCTTAAAACTAAATACTATTTTTAAATGCAATTGTGACTAGTTATTTTCTAAAACCAAGAGCTGTTCCTAACAGTAATTATGACTAGTTACTTCTTAAAACCAAGAACTGCTAATAATTTAATCATAATTACTTATTTCTTAAAACCACGAACTGTTACTAACTTCTGTTAACTGTAATAATGTGATTAGTTGTTTCTTAAGACCAAGAACATTTATTAACTGTAATTATAACTAGTTTTGGAATGAACTTGTTCAAATGAACTAGTTATTTGAACACGTTCTTTTTTTTTTTTTTGTGAGTTTGGAAAAAAACTTGTTCATTTTTTCATAAAGGAGTTTGAACTTGAGCGTGTTACTTTATTAATAGAAAAGAACTAAATGTTTAAGTTCGTTTCCAAGTTCATTTCCATTCAACGTTGTGACATAATATAAAAAGAAAAGAAAAAAGCTTGATTCAATATAATTTCAATTAAATTAATAAACATTTTAATAAATCTAGACGTACAAGTAACACACGGTACAAATAATTTATTTGAAAGAAATCTGTCTTTTGTGTGACTTCTCTCAGATTGGCTAGATAGTATTGATTTATTATTTTTTTTTACTTGACTCAATTCTCAAGTACACACGGCCAGTCTGAATTTAGTTTACCTATCTTATTTATAAATACCCAACATTATGTAATATTAATAACATTCATTTAACAGTTTAAATATTAACCCTTTCCACTCCAAGTACGGTATTATACCGACATTTTTACTTTACAATTCTCAATTCAACAATTGTTAGCCTCAAAAATGCTTTAAATTAATAACATTTATGTTCAAAGGGATTAAAATATATTTGTTTTTAATCTTTCCAAATGATTTTTTTAAAAAAAAAAATTAAAATCAGGGGATTTAAAAGAATGCAAACAAGACAATTTTCAATTGGAGTGGAAAGGGTTAAAGCTTAAATTTGTATAAACAATTAAATATTGTATTAATTAATTATTTTAGGAATAAACAGTTCAAGATTTTATTTTTTAAACAAAACATTTATACCGGAAAAGTATGTGTACATCAATTGATTAGAAAACACCAAATTGATAATAGGCTATGCAAAATTGCATTCAACCTTGAATTCTTTGTTTCTTCTTGTTTGAGTCTTACATAAACACTGTGATGTACTGGCCACCAGGAATTCAAGAATTTCCCATAGAAACTGGTGCGTTATTTACTGTAACATTTAAAAAAAAATTCATGCCATGCCCTCAAATGTGATGTGTGGATCATCTTCACTTCCCATGGGCTGGTAGGTTTGTACCGTACATTTCCCAGGCTGGTCTAATGAGCCAGTCCACTAATGCATAAACGTGCTTGACAGTCCTTACAGAGATGTTTATTTTGTGTTATTTACTGTATTTTAAATTTTAATTAGGTATGAGCTAAACAGAAAATTCATTAAATTCCTAATATTAGCCATTTTAGAGGAGAAAAGGTTATGACTTTTTTTTTTTACATTTTAATGATAATTCTCACTCCACCTCTTCTACCTTTCTAGACTATTAAAAAATATTGATCTTACATAAAGACAAACTTATTTACACCCCACACCCACTTATCATCTAGACTGGCTCAAAAATAAAGTCAAAATCTAAAGTTCTTTAGTTAGATTCTAAAAACACAACTTAACTTAGAAATTAATAAACACTTGATATCTCGATGACAGAAGGGCAAAAGAGGTTCAACAAAACTTTTATATTTCCTTCTAGTAAAATTGCAAAATTAAATCACTATGTAAAAAAGAACTTGGTAAAGAACGAATTCATTTTAAAATGACCTTGAACTGAACTAGTTCTTTTTTTGAAAAATCAACTTGAACTTGAACAAGTTCTTTTTTTAGAGACGAACTACAATTATTGATTTTAATAGTTAGTTATTAAAATCAATAATTGTAACTACTTATTCCATAAAACCAATAACTGCTAATAACAGTAAATATTACTAGTTATTTTTAAAATACTGCTAATAATTGCAATTTTGACTAGTTACTTATAAAACCATAGCTATTACTAGTTATAATTTTAACTAATTATTTCTTAAAACAAAATAACTTTTACTAATTGTAATTAAAAAAATCATAACTGTTACTAATTGTAATTTTTACTAGTTGCTTCTCAAATCCAATAGTGCTGTTAATTGTAATTAGTTAAGGCCTGTTTTATTAGTGCCCCCCCCCCT
>PXIH01S0031380.1:6039-17562 GCA_003024985.2 Euperipatoides rowelli
TAAAAGTAACAAAATATATCGCTACAACTACATTTTTTTTGTAACGGACTACATACAAAACTACTATCTTGTAAATGTAACGAAACTACTCAATCACTACTCAAAAAAGTAGTGCACTACAGTAGCGGCACTACAAATAGCGTGCTACTTCCAAACACTGCATGTCGGTAATGTCAAGTGTATAGAGAAACTTTGTTTTGCAAACCTTTTTTCTTTCACAAACTTTTATGAGTCTGTATTCTAGTGAACATTTTGTTCTAGACTCCTTTACCACCTTTACTTTTCTTTTTTTAAATATGTCTTACAATAAAATCAACATTTAGGTTAGGCAACATTTTGACAAGCTTTATTTGCAAATTAGTTTTAGCATTTCTCTGTAGGCCTACAAATACTAGAATACCTCATTAATGAACATTTCATCTTTTAATGCTGTGGTACATGATTACAATAAGCTTCTCTTAATAATAATATATTTTTCCAAGTTAAGTCAACAATGGTTATGTAAATCAGCAAACTTAAAATATTAGCTATTAAAACTATAAAATAATTTGGTTTTGTTGAATTTACCTACTGATGTATTAAATTGATTTCTAACCATTTCCATCATTCACTTCCCTCTAGAATACATTTCCATATTCAAATATTATAAACAATCAACAATTCTAAAAAAAGGGCCATTCCTAATTAACCCCTTAAACGTTTTTTCAACTACAGAAAATGCAGTCAAAATATTGCTTTTATTTTCCCTCATCAAAATTTTAAGCAAAAGATTTTTTTTTTTTTCATCCTTATTCTTAATTCATTATTTCTCAATAAATGTAAAATAAAATATTAGTGATGCCAAGAGGCGGTGGGTCAGTGGGATGAGCTGGGCTGCCTTAAGCTCCTTGGTGTCGGCACGAGCCAGGTTCAAGGCTCGAAATCTCATGCTGTCTAACCCTAAATCCCAAATGTCTTTCTTTCTGATTGATTATAGGACTTTGCATTCTATTAATATGGAAATTGGAAAGATAATAATGGCTGACGTTTAATAATAATTATGCATCATTGTTGTATCCTGTACGACTGCCTGTAAAAATGTAAATATTATAAATAATAAGCTAAAATAAGTTCCCTTAGCCATGAGACGCAGTTTTTTTAAAAAAAAAAAAAATATTGGTGAATGTTTTTTTTTTAAAAAAAAATANATTTTAATGAGTAAAAAAAATATTTCTTAAAATATTAATAAAACTTTAGAAATAACTAGTAATTATTAGAACATATTTTTTAGTTTTGTTTTTACATTTGATTGTGGTGGATTTTAAAACAAGGGACAACATATATAGTAAACCTATATCCCATAATTATATGAGATGCCTTTTTTTTAAAGCACTAATTTTCACAATCTGGAAGAATATTTGGCAGAGGGGTTAACAGTGACACAACGTTATGAAAAATAAATCAACACATAGTTTCCATATAATACTATTGTATCTCAAGTTACATGGAAAAACCTGCACTTTATGAGTTACAATAATGTTATTCAATTTAATTTCAGGATAATTATTTTTATTTAAGCAATGATAATTTTTATAATGATTTAGACAATTTTTTGCAATATTTTAGGATATAAATCTGAAAATTAACAAAATTTTGAGTTACGATGTTTTTACATGGGATGGTCGATATATTCCTTCAGTTTTATTAATATATAATATAGTTGATCAATATTGCACAATTTCCATAGAGTCTATGTCAGCGTTATTTACACCATCTTACAATTAAAAAAATTACAGTACATTATATTTTTACAGGTTTCAGCTTGTTACGCCAATATGATATGCTTTTTTTTAGTAATTTGATATAGCTCTCGGGGTAGTTTTCAGTATCCTTTTCCGAATTCCTGAGTCTATTTAGGTTCAATTTAAAATTTTCCTGAAAATATAGCTAAATGTTTTTTTACAAGTGTAGCCTGTATACCAATTTGTAGGGCCATCTTACCGGAAGTCAACGATAATCCATATTGACAAAATTGTAAGCATTTCTCATATAAATATGGCCAGCCATACCTGTTTTGTTGACATTACATTTTCATGATGTTTAAATATCAATGTGTTGTATTATTTCCATTTGGATCAGTCTACCTTTTATACCATGAACACCAGCCGGCAAAATATCATAAGTCATTTATCTGTTTGTAAAATAGATTCAGTTGATTTGCAATAATTGTAAATGGAGTTTAAATGATAAAGATGTCATCATCAATCTCATAGTATCACTTTCTTTTAGATTGTTCATTGGTGCATAGATTATGCTCTTTTAATTTCTTGAGATAATTTATTAGTAAGGTGATTTAAAATGTGATTTTTTGTAATATGATTAAAAATTAATTCTCAAAATACTAGATGATTATTGGTCCTAGATATAGTTAATTTTAGAAAATTTATGGATCTATTTTATTCTCTTTCTAAAGTGATTTTGAAATAATTAGATGTTTGGTTAAAAGTTAGAAATTAGTGTTCAACATTATCTTGTTAAAATCAAAATGTCATTACAAATCTTCCATTTAGTAAAATGCCCAAGTTATTATTAGTCAATAATTTCTTTTCTATGATTTGTATTGAGATAAGGCTGAAAGAAGCTAAAAGTTCACTGCCCATCAGTAATCCTTTGTTTTGAATATAGAAGCTTTTGTTAAATTCCACAGGTATATTAAATGTACTTGTATGTAGAATATTACTTAATACAGCCAGAGTAATTTTATCTTTTTTTATTTTTATCTACTCTTTATTTATTGATAATGAGATCAATTACTGCTTCTCTAGGGATATTAGAGTACATGGACTCAATATCTAGACTAATTATATATTTTGGTTAATTTTATTTTTATGTCAAGGGTGTTAGATATAATATATTGGTGATCTATATATTTATCAATAATGTTGTTATATGTCCATTTAGATAGTTCTGCTGTATTATTGTTAGAAGCGTTAACAGTTGGTCTACTGGTAATGGGATCCTTGTGGATTTTTATTTTGCCAGACAGATGCTATCTGGCAACCTGATGAATAGATCTTATGATAATCTGCATCATTTATGGCTCCTATATGTTTCAGTTCATGGCATATTTCTGGCACTTGTCTTTCATTTTTAGAGTTAGGATTTTTATTTATTTTTACAAAATTATTTTCCTTTAAAGTTTTATCCATAACTTCCAAATATTGATATTGTTTTAGTGTAACTAAAATATGAGATTTGTCTGTTAAATTGATTGTGCATTTATTGTCTTTTAAAAATTTACATATTTCTTCAGTATCATTGTTTATTTCAAGTTTATTTTTAACATATTGATTTTTAGTTTGTCTCTATCCTTATCTTCCCATCTCGAACAATATAATTTCTTATCCATGCTATTATTAACCTTTTTGATAATCTATTAGTTCATAACTATATGATCTGAGAAATTCAAATTATTATCAGCTGATATCAAGTTCTTCCATTATTTGATTTATAACTCTTGGTTTAGTTTCGTTATTGATTTTAAAATCCCCAGTGATAATTCAAATGATGAGTGTTTGGTTGAATTTATGTCAATTAATAATCCAATATATCCAATTTTGTTTAAATGATGAAGCAAGAAATAGGTTAAATCTATTTAATCATATTACATTAATACATGAATAAACTAAAGTAATATACAATAAAATCATTACACTGCTTACTTGCACACACACACACACACACACTGATGCAGATGACTTTTTCGCATTTCTATAATCGTCTGCAGACAAAAAACAAAGATAATAATAGCGCTAAATGGAATTGATGAAATGATTTCAATGAGTTAAGCAGTCCTTCATACTTTTTAATGTCCACAAAAAATAAAACACTGAATAGTTCTTAAATACATCGCCCGCCTTGCAGGAATCTTCAATTGAAGCACCATTCTGGGATGGTGTGTCTAATGGCAATGGGCAGCATGATGTAATCGACCTTTTAAGGACACCAGAGTATGTTTTATGCATAACCACGCACACTAAACCATCAGCTCCGGGGAAAATCTTCACAATTTTGGCCATAGGCCAATTCAAATAGTGGGGGGGACATATCTTTTATAAGAACTAAATCTCCTGTTTTTAGATTAGGTCTCAGAATTGACCACTTAGGTCATTGCTGTAAAGTTGTGAGATATTCATTTCCCCATATAGCCCAAAAATGACAAGCATCGCTGGACCAGTTGCCAATGACCAATTGCAGTAGCAGGGCATGGAGCTACTGACTGATCAGGGTCAGCCTTCAAGCTGTCTCCAATAATACAGTGACCTGAAGTTAAGTAGTCTAAGTCGTGGGGATCATCGGACAAGGGGCAAATGGACCTTGAATTTAGACACGCCTTTCTGGATCAAATAGTAGCAACTCCTTGTATGTCAGGAGGGTGGCCTCAACAACCCTTCGCAGGTGATACTTGGCAGATTTAACACCAGCCTCCCATGGGCCATCAAAATGACTCATGGGTGAACTGACAGTGCCAATTAATCGATTCTAGAGTTGCAAATTGATTCACTTGATCGTTGATGTCTGGTGAAAGGATGAATTTGCCAGCTCTCTTAGTTGGTTGTTTGTGCCCTTGAAATGTGTGCCGCAATCCAAATAGATATTGGGGGTCTACTCCTTCTTGACACAAATCATTTGAGGCCAGCCAAGAAGGTGTTGGTTGCGAGGTCGCCAACCAGCTCAAGGTGAACAGCTTTGGTTTACAACGAAGCATACAAAGAGACAAATATAAGATTTTGATGTCCTAACACGACCCCTTTCATTGGCTGCCTTGATGACTATGGGGCCTGCATAGTCTACTCCGCACCGGGAGAATGGACGAGCTGGAATGACCGTGTGCAGGAAGGTTGCCCATCAGTTGCTGGGTGGTTGATGCTCGGAGTCGGAAGCATCTCACACACTGGTGAACAATTTGTCNTCTGAGTGATCTCAATCCCATAATCCAGTATTTGTGTTGAAGTAGTCCCATTAATAATGTAGGGCCTGTGTGGCGGTGAATCAAATGATAGCCTTCCACAATACACTTCATTATGGCATGGTGAGGGGGCAATATTATAGGATGTCTTCATGAAAAACTCAATGATGTGTTTGATATTCTACCACCAACCCTTATATTATGTTCAGGTCATCCAAACATGGGTTTAATGACCACAGTTTGCTTCCATGCCCCAAAGGTTCTTTATCATGCACTGACACAACTCAGTCGCATACACATCAACCTCAGCCGGATGATACCAAAAACGTCCGCACTCAATCTCGGCAATGATTAGGTGTGATTTTTTTTCCGTTCAGAAGGACTTGGCAATTGTTCACAAATTGAAAACATTAAGCCATTACATGAGACATATGAGTCCATGAGGAAAACCCTGCAGACTATTCCGCAGGTGTGGCCAAGAGTGTGACAGAAGCAGGCACTCTGCTATTCAGATAGAGCATTTTTTCCTTAAGATTTCCAGTATCATTGGCCTTGGGCCAATGTTCCTCGGGTCCCAACAGCCAAGGAGGTCCATTCCACCACAATGAATTTTGTAGCAACTGGAGGGGACTACCCTCCTCTCCCCCCCCCCCCCCCGCTGTGACAAGCAATATGCAGGGTTATCAGATGATTTTACAAGGTTCCAACAAGCAGGGCTGGTGCACTGTTGGATCTTGGCTACTTGATTTGCCACAAATGTTTTCCAATAGGTAGGGGCTTGGACAATCAAGAAAGCACTATATTGCTATCTGTCCAAAGACTCACCTGAGAATCTGCAAACGTGAAAAAAGTTCTTACATGAGACACCATAGGTGCTAATAGCACAGCACCGCACAACTCCATTCTGGGTAAACATATCTGCTTCAAGGGAGCCACTCGTGATTTTGATCACACAAATGATATTTGAGACATGGGGGAATTGGCGGTATGGAATACACCACAGCCCAATATGCCTTCTCTGAGTTGGATAGATTGTGGTTCTACTAAGGTAGTAATTCTCCGTGGAAGGTGGATCACCGCCAGTGACCGCAATGCCTCACTGTATGTCAACCATTCTTGTACAATCTCAACCGGTAATTGACCATCCCACCGCTTTGGCAGCAACCAAAGTTTTTGGATGAGAATTTTGGCACATATTACCACTGGGGCCACCCAACCAAGAGGATCAAACAATCTGGAGACAATTGAAAGTATTGTGCGTTTTTAGATGATATGGCTAGTTTCCATATCGACACAAAATCCAAATTGTTTCAAAGTTGGATTCCAAAACATCCCCAAAGTCTAATGTTGGTTTAACGCTAGTTAGCTTGCTGGAATAGCATCCATCAATAACTGATTGTTACTGGCCCACTTGTAGAGTTGTATTAGCTGATGTTGGGTGTTGATTGTCGTGGGACCGCCAGAAAGGACATCATCATTAACATAAAAATCATTTTTCACCACGGGATAGGTCAATGGATGAGGTGGCCTCCCCTTTTCAGCAAGTTCCATAACGCATCTGGTTGCCAGAATTGAAGCAGTTGATGTACCATAGGTGACAGTACATAGCAGGTACTCGCATATGGGATCATGGGGATCCACTGTCCTTAGTATCCGCTGATAATCTTGATGCAGATGGTGCACCAACATTTGTCTGTACATTTTACCGATATCTGCTGTAAATGCTACCACATATCTTCTGAAATTTTTAACAATATCTGGAAGTTTGTGCTTCATTGTGGCTCCTGCCATTAATGCCTTGTTTAATGGGGGTCCATCAGGAGGGGGGAACAGTACCATCAAAGACGACTCGGAACCCTGAGAGGAGGGACAATCTCATGAATCTTCACGACATTATGTAGATAATAAGGTCTCTGTTGTGGAGACTGAAAATTATCAGTGACAAGTTCCATGTGTACAAGCTGTTCGTACTCCATCATGAAATTGACATACTCTTGTTATGCACAGGATTGCATTAAAGTCTGCCTTCTACCTGATCCAATCGCTTCAGGGCCAATGGTCTAGTGTCATCCAATACTACTGGTGTTTCCTTGAATGGAAGTTCGACAATGAATCGCCCTGTAGGCTTCTGTGATGAGTTTGCTTAAAATGAATTTCACACTTGTCAGCCTCTTCATTCATGGAGGAGCCAGTGGGAATCTCCTCAATCTCCCAGAAACACCTGATTTGGCATTTTAGGTCTTCTAGAGCGTAATGTGACTGTATGTTTGATAACTTATTATTGGGTAATCGACCTGCTATTACACATCCCAACTGTGTATTTTGGATGACTGGATAACCATCAAATGGAGAAAATTGGCCAGGAAGTAACAGGTTGTAGTACCAATCTTCACTGATCAGCATCTCAATAGGACCAGGAGTGTAATAGTTTGGATCAGCCAATTTCAGACTGTGCTGCTGTACAACAGATGAAACAAGGCTAGGACATATTGACATCTGTGGAAGTATTCCTGTTATTCACCTTAACACCAATGCCAAAATCTCAAAATGATAGGGCAAATATTTGGAGCCAATGTGCAATTGGCACATGACCTCTGGAGGCACCAGCAGGAAAGCCACTAATTCCATTAATTTTGACTGATGCCTTCGATGGCACCAACCCAAGTTTTACTAGGCAGTGTTCGTCCACAATCCAACATAGCTCGAACATCAACATTTTAACCCCTTAAATTTTTAACAGTGACCAGTGCAGTGGCCAATATCACTCGAGCAGGTCCCAGCTGCCTTGTGCCATTGTGATTAGTCACATTGTCGGGGATGACGAGTTTGGGTTGAGCCAGAGAGCTATCCTCCTTGTGTTAATTGGACATTTTGTGTAGTAATGTTTTGTGCCTTTCTGCACACTGCTTACAATGTGAGCTTTGAGAATTTTTTGCTAGGTGCCCTGGTTTAAGACAATTAGACACAAGTTATGATGTAATGCAGTTTCGATACGGACTGATACTGGTGGAGCTAAGAATTTTTTTGCATCTATAGATAGGATGATTTTGATTGCATACTACACATCTAGAAACTGTAGTCTGATATGACATGGTCTTTGTTTGTGGAGTCTGTGATGTCATCTGCTTGTTGGGTGCAGCATTGGGTTTTGAGGTGCAAGCTGTAGCCTCCACAGCCCTGCAACGTTTTTCTATGAATAGTTTGAGGTCCACAAAATTAGTGCTCTCAACTCAGCACTTTCCAATTCCCAGTGCTTCATGGTAATGGAATCAAGGCGCTCAACAACCATAAATACAATCAGACAATCTCACTGATCTGTGGGTTGCCCTAATGCATTCAATGCACACACGTGTTCCGTGGTGGTATCGACCAAGCGACTATTAAAAACTCTGTTTGAATCATCAAATACTTCTTATAGCCCATTGGATATAAAGTACTCTTGGATGTCACTAAACCATTTCCTAATATCATTTTCACTGACACAGGCATTTATACTAGTGACAGCTTCACTTGTTTGCTCACAAATAGTTGGGTTTCTTTCAGGAAAGCTTTATATCACCCATTACCTGGAAGATTGTTCTCAAATAGATTGGATCGTGGACTTTGATTGAGAAACTCTTGAACACTTTTCAAAATGTCATATTTTTTCCTTGGAAAATCTTTCCTGGCACATTCAATAATCCAGTTTACTAATTCTGGTTCTTCATGAGCAATAATTGGTAAGGGGCAAAAACCTGCTTGTCTACATTTAGGAGTTTCTAATCTAAATTGCAATGTAGACCATGGAATTGAAAATTGTCGAGCAGCAGACTTAATATGCATCTTTTCTCCTACTGCTTCAACAGAAGCATGGAGTTGTTTTTTGTCGCATTTTATTTTTCCAGTCTTTGCCATAATGAAAGTTATTTTATTTGTATAGCCTACCAAAGGAATATGTAAGTATAAATAAAAAAATAGGCTATTAAGTCATAGCCTACAGTAATTAGCACTATTAAATTACAGTTAATGGCACTGGTGCCAACAACTGTATAATATATGAAAAAGTTATAAATGTTTATAAACTTGGTAAATTAATTAATTGTTCTAGGTTATAAAAAGCGATTTAAATTAAATATATTTGATTTTATATAATATAGTTATTGGCATTAAGGAGCCATTTACTATTAAACTAGATTTTTGACATACAGTGATTGGCACCCCTATCAATTTTTCATTGACTTGTTAGAGGCAACAATTTCTTCAAATATTTACAAAAAATACTTCATTTTTTTCCTATATCACCTAAACTTTAAGTACTAGGATAAAACATTCAGTATATTTATAAACACATCTTTCTTAATAAAAATATTGTAATTACCTCAATTTTCATAGTTTGTTAAAATGCAACTCATGAAGGCTGCCATTTTTGCTCACAAAGACACCCTAGTGGAAACTAAGAAAATAAAAATAATATAATAAATACTGATGCTGCCCTTTAATGGGAAAAGTAGCAAATAATTTATTCTTTTTTTAGGTTTAAAGGTTAAAAAGGTGCCAATCACTGTATGGTTTACCCTACACTATTTGTTGAACATTATCATTAGGTCTTACCTTATTCTTTTGTGTCGCAGTCAGTTCTTGAATTTCTATATTATTATCAACTTTTTCTTTAGCTTTTGGCTTAAGCTTTTTATATTTCTCCTAACTGTAAACCTTCTTCATCCATACTTGACTAAGTATTTGTATGCTGATTATGTAAATTCAATATGGTGTCCCATTCCCTGACTCTTATTTCATGTATCTGGGATAATATAGATAGCTTCTCCTTAATTCTGTTATCATACTCCGCCCAATCTTCTATTTATTTTCACAGATTTATTATTATTTTTGGAAAGATATACAGTATTTTGAATAAATCATTGCCTTCATTTTTGTTTTTCTCATATATTTTATGACAATCTTCATATATAATTAATTCTTCATCTTATTTTCTACGATATCCACATATGTTTTAACTATTTTCTGTGATTGACAATTTTCACGTATACCTGTATGATGTAACATATTGTTTACAATACCATATTGGACAATCCACATTTTTGTTCCCAACTGTCTTACAGTTAAGGCAGAATGGTGTTTTTTCTTTTATAGTTATTAACAAAGGTAGGCCTACATTATTAATTTCTAACAAATGTGGTAGTTCTTCCATTTGTTGTTTCAGCCTTTACTACAATAACATTCAACTTTAAATTCATTGCATTTAATTTTGTTTTTCATTAAGAATTGTTTTTATTTAATATGCTTTTCTAACTTCCTCACAAATTGTCCTAATTTTTTGTTGGTGGCAGCCAGTGTATTCTTATGTCCTGTGTTACATCCATAGATGCCTTATTGTGCTGGCAAACGTAGTAATCATCAACAATTAAACAAAATATCCTCAACTTTCTTCTTTAAATCCTCATTTGCCAAATTCAGGCCTATAAATTTAGGGTTGCAGGGATAGTAGCCTAAATAGTTTATTCATTTTTAAATTAAACAGTTGTGTTTTAAGAATCTAATTAAATCAAAAATTTTAGATATTGACTTACTTTTGAGCCAGCCTAGATGATAAGTATGTGTGTGAGGGGGGGGGGGGGGTAAATAAGATTGTCATTATGAAAGATCAATATTTTTAATAGTCCAGAAATGTAGGAAAGGGGAAGTGAGAACTATCATTAAAATGTAAAAAAAAAGTCTATCCTTTTCTCCTCTAAAATGGCTAATATTAGGAATTTATTGATTAATTTTCTGTTTAGCTCATAACTATTTAAAAGGGGAAATAAAGTTGTCCCTGCAGGGACAGTCAAGCATGTTTTTGCAAGGCTCATAAACAAGAAGAAACAAACTATTCAAGTTTGAGTGCATATTGTCAAATTTGTGTTTTATAATCACGTGATGTATCACTATCACCTACGTTTTCAATAAACCTCTTTAGGAATAAATAATCTTTTGTTTTAAAAAATAAAAGCTTGACTGTTTATTCCTAAAATAATTTATGAAAACAATATTTGTTTATTCAGATTTATACTTTAGCTTTGCATGGAGAAAGAGAGAGAGGAAAAAATGAGGGAAATAAAAAGCATATACTGCAATTAGATGAGGACACTGCATTTCTAGTTTTTTTTTTTTTTTTTTACCTGGAATGAACATATTTGTACCCCTCCCCCCTTTCTCCTGTGTACCTGTGGAATCTAGAACAAGTTTTCAATGAAGATCCTAGGATTTAATAATAAAAATAAAATACATTTCATTTATCATTCTTTAGGCCTATCTTTTATTTGGAATAATCTTTTTCAACTGATTGATTAAAAAAAATACTATGGAATTGATTATTTATTTATTTTTATTTATTTATTTTAAGCTAAAAGTTTAAGCCAATGTTTATACAGTTGTATTCATTCACATTTCAGATATGTCAACATTAACATAAAAATAGATTACAAGGAAACACAGAATAGCCTGCAAATCAAAATATATCAATTTAACTAAATATATAGCATTACAACAACAAATTCAAATTCAAATTTTATTGTTTAAGAATATACAATTCTTATACA